>PVJH01016424.1:0-50968 GCA_004026705.1 Nesogale talazaci
TTGCAGTTACTACCTTAATGGCCATTAATCAAGAGGAGAAGAGTCAGCCCACAGGCAGCAGTTAAGGCAGGGTGTGGCAGAAACAGCAGGAAGATGAGAAATTCAGGCATGGCAGAGGCCAATAGCTCAGGAGCATAAGGAAGTTCTGTAGATGCACTGAAGGCAACACGATCCACTAGTCGGCCTAACCCACCAGTAGCACAGCATAAAGTTGAGGAAAAAGACCAGCTCAGGAAGCAGCATGCTGGTCCAAACACACAGGGAGAAGGAGAGAATGAAGCCAGGCTCAGAAAGCCATTTATCTTGATTACCCTATAATCAAGCTGCAACCTGATTAACACGCTAAACTCAGCCCACATATTCCCTCCAGGAGCTATGTTGGCACAGAAAACCTAACTATCACGTGGAGTACATTGGAACTCTGTGCTATTTTTGCAAATATCTGCAATTATTTCAAAATAATATGTTCAAAAATGTAAAAATATCCTCAATTTTTATTGAGACATGTCCATAGAAGAAAAGTACAAATAATATCTATGATCTAGAGAAAACTTTATTTAAATACCAAACCCTAAACAACACTAGACATTTGTAGAGATCCTTATGTGACTTCATATACCATTCCCAAGGCAAGAATTTCATTGACAATTCTTAACCTGCCCCTGACTTGACAATATAGCTGCATTTTCTAATAGCCCAATGGATTCCACATGATTGGGATGTTGTACTGTGCCATTTTTGTATCTAATTGTTGACTTCTTGCCTGGAAAATGCCTAGAGATGGTCAATAATTAGTTCTTGAATACTGGTACGGTGAGTCCCACTTTAACATCTGTGGTGGGTACTTATCAACTCCATGTGGCATCTCTGATCCAAAAGTGAGAATATAGCGGAATCCAACTGGTTCTATATAGATGACACTCTTAAGAGACACTGTTTTTCTCCCTTAGAACCTCTACACAAAGGTTAGTCAAACTTAATTGCTACCAACATGGATAGCTTCTAATGTTATATCTTTGTGACTCAGACATTCAATAAATATGTATTGAACACCCAACATGTACAGTACAAAAAACATACTTGCTGGACATGAGATCCATGAGCTTGATTAATAAAAAAATTACATTGCGTTTCTTTCTTCACTCCTTTAAAAAACTTTAAAAATATTTTATAATAGCTCCTTTCTGATTCCTCAAAGTATGAAACATTTCATGATTATAGAAAAAATTCAAAAATATTTAGTTCAAGTTGCCAAGTTATTATCTGTTGTGTGTAATTAACTCAGCCTGTTGCTATATGACTTTTGTCTTTGAGTCATTGTCAGTCTACATCTTTTGGCATATGAATATAATGTATTTATGCATTTGTTAATATGGACATAAGCATGTGAAGACTTGGAGGCCACGGGTCTTATTCTTTTCAATAGCATGCTTCCATGGCAACAGGACCTATTTGAGAGAAGTAACTTTGTCACCACAGCTTTAGGTCCAAATAGAGAAGATTAAAATATATGTGGCAACTCTATCTTGCTTCATCTTTTTACATAAGTAATTTCTCAGAAATATGATCAGCAGTTGAGACAATAAGTGCCTAAAAATTAAACGGCTCTGAGAGAGAGAAAGTCTATTCATATCAAGGAGTTTTGAAAGCTTAGTGAAAGGTGGAAGAGAACATGATAAGACAGCAAGCTTTAACCTTTTCTGTTTTCTTTTTCTAACAGTGAACAATTCATGCAAAGTTTAAAAGAAGAAGACTTAGGTAATGCTAAGAAACTAACATATTTATCTGTAACTTGTGGCCATTGAAAAAGAAGTTTATCGTGAAAGTTTAAGAAATCTTATGCTTATACACCATTTAACATTGGACTAGAAATCATATTAACACAAATATTCAATTAGTTCTTTGAACTTTGAATGTCAATGTACTTTCTTCAAAAACTATTTTATGGACTTATGATGAGCAAAGGCAGAGAGTCAGAGGAAATTTTTTCAGCCAAATTTTTTGCTTTTCATATACCTGTGCTCTAAATTAGCCTAAATAAATTGTGCCTAACTCACTTATAATCATAGTTTTATTTAAAAAGGAGCCCTGGTGACTAAGTTGTTAAATGCTTATTTACTAACCTCAAAGTCAGGAGTTTGAATCCACCAACTGATCTTCAGGAGAGAGAAACAGTAGCATAATTCCATAATGTTTAACAGCTTTGGAAGGGCTAAGATTAAGATCTCTGGTGGTGTAGAGGTTACTTGTTGGGCTGTTAATTCCAAGGTGAGCAGTTGAAAACCACCAGATGAAACTTTCTACTCCTGTAAAGAGTTAAACTCACAGGAAACTCACAGGGGTAGTTCTACTCTGTCTAAGGTCTCCATGAATCATAATCAACTCAATGGCAATGGGTTCATTTTGTTTGTTGAGGTTTTGGGGGAGAGCTGGTGGCTAAGTTGACTGTTCAAACCCATATGCTATTTATTCTGAGAAATATTAGATCATCTCCTGTCATAAAGGCAATCTTTAAAACCATTGAAAGCAGTTCTACTCTGTCCTGTAGGGTCATTCTGAGTCAGAATTAATTTCAATGTGCATTAAGTTTTGTGTCCGTGGACAGCACCAAAGGAGCTATGTTGCACCCAAGAAGGGCTAGGTCAGGGAGTGAAACTGCACACTGCAAATCCAAGCTTATTTAAATTATGTCATCATAATGATCCTATGCATTAAGGAAACATGACATATGATGTATTTGGATTTAATTTTATTAGGGATTTGTCTGTGGTTGCATGATTTTCTATTTGCTGTAGTCAATGTGTGCCTTTAAGAGGTAAGATAGGATAATTTCTGTGAGAAAAAAACTAGCACAGTATCACTAGATATTCAATTTTACAAATTTACAATACTTTTCACTTAAAGAGATCATATATATATAATCAATAATTCATACGGTTTGGTGCCCACCTTGTGTGTATTTTCTCACACACACAATATAAACAGTTTTAGAATTTAAAATTATACTACTAGGAGTTAAATGCAAGACCATAAAACCAAAAATATTAAGCTTTTATAATTGGTTCCATCTGTCTAAAACATGGTACAGAGCATTTAATGACCCCAAAGCAATTTGCACTCTTGACACTGTCTATTTTCTTAATGAACGTCATTCTCTACCAGAATGTAAGTCTGGGAAAACCAAAATTGCACCAGCATCTAATTTAACATAGTTGCTGGCAGATAGTAGATACTCCATGATTAATTGACGGACTGAGGTTAAGGCAAGAGCAAGAGCTATCTTTTTTTTTTATTATTTTTAAACCGTACATTTGGAAAATAATTTCAGACTTATAAAAAAGATGCAAAAATATACAGTTAAGCCCAGGAGTGTTATGAGAAAGAAATAAAACTGCCAGATCACAGGAGGAGCACCATAAAGGTAAGTAGGCACAGATTCATAAGGTTTTGAAGGGTTGGGGGCGTTAGACTTACCCCAGTGAAGCCCAGCTCTGCCACTGTCAGACATTGTCTCTGCTGGTACCACAGCTGTGACAATTGGAGATGGCACAAGGTCTTTATCTCAACAGAGCCACAGTGTTCCCCAGCCATGGGGCAGGGACTGGACCCTTGCAGCCCCACACTCAGGGATAGGAGTTCAGCTATATACTCACTTTGGGTTCCCTCACTTCTCTCTATCCCACCACAGTTTCAGCAAGCTTAGTTGCTTGGTATTTTCTCCAGTTGGTCTTTTCCAGTTTGGCCACACACCATTGTTGACTTCCAGATCACTCCCCTTAGCCTAGGGCAATTACACCTGCTACACCCATCTGGGAGAACGCCACTCCGTGCAGTGTAGCCAGAAGCTGGAGAAGCCCAACTACCCCTCACCTGGGTATTTTCTGCCCAATTTCTTCCAGGGGAATTCCAGTCTGTGTGTTTGGGGAGAGCTCTTACATGTCCTTGGGGGTCAATCTGACTGAGGAATCTTCCTCCCACCTGCCTCATGCCTTGCGCAGCCCAGAGCAGTTCTGCCAGCAATGCTCAGCTGCTGCAGGAACCACTGCCCAGCCTTCGCTGAGATCTGCCTGATCCAGGTGGTTCTGCCTATCGTTCATGGTGCTCTACACAGGAACAGTGGCCCACCAGCCTTCTGTGGTGCTCCCCTTGAAGTGGGCATCCCTGTGCACCCCCTGCAGTGCTCCAGGCTGCCATGGGCTGCACCATCATGGTTCCTGGTGAGATCATGAAGTACAGCACCATCTTTATGGGTCCAAAACAATCCAACCAGTGGCCTCTGGGAGGCCCATCCAATAGGCCCTCCAAATAACAGAATACTAGTTCACTAGGGAAAGAGTGAAGCCACAAGAGGATAACATGGTAGGTAGGATAACTAATTCCATAGTGAAATTAGTCACAAGAAGTTCGAAGACACATTCCTACAGTTCTCCCAGAGAGAGCTAGAGTTCTTTGAGTCCCTGGAAAATGACACCTGGTTCCTCTAAAACATCACAACACAAACAGCAATCAGCCCCAACAACCTCAAAGAAAAAAACAGGAGAAACAAAAGGCAATAGCAGAAGATGTGCTGAACTTAACGATGTGCACAGAAGAAGCAGACATTGAAATGGCACCGAAAAAAAATTTTCAGTGTGCTGCTTGGAGTCATACAGGATGTGAGGGGAACAATACAGAAAAAGGATGAATTGAGAGATGAGATAAAGTTCATGCACCATGGGAAACACAAGAGCTTAGGGATGAGATAACAGAAAACAACAGCAGACACACGGACTTCATGAATGGACTGAAGGAAGCCGAAGATCACATCAGTGACCTAGAGGATAGGCAAGCAGACTTTAACAAATGCAAACAAAAATCAAATAAGATCCTCAGAGAAACTGAAGAAAATGTAAGAGCTATGTCTGATGCTATGCCTGAAGAGAAACAACATCAGAATTATCGGTCTACCAAGGGAAGACACAATAAAACAGTCAAAGAAATCTCGAAGGAAAACGTCACCAGTTTAAAGAATGAAAACCAGGCAACCATTCAGGAGGCTGAAAGAACACCAGCTAGACTGAATTCCAAGAAGAAACCTAGTAATATTTAAACTTCTCAACTTCGAGGAAAAGGAGAAAAATATGAGAGCAGATGGGGAAAAACAGTCAATCACACATAAAGGTTCCCAAATATTCTCAGACCTATCAGCAGACACTATGAAGAAGAGAATGAAGTAATATATTGCAAAAATTGAAGAAAAATAATGCAAACCCAAGAATACTCTACGCAGCCAAATTATCTATCAAGATAGATGGAGAAGTAAGAGTTTTCCCAGACAAGGAAAAACTCAAAGAATATGTTAGAAGAAACCCATCCCTACCAAAGATCTTTGCAGACCCAGTATGGGCAGAAGAATAGCACTCATCAAGCATAAATAAGAGATTGACACATAGAACAACCTCATCCAGAGGGCAACAAAATGAAAACAGCCCTGAAAATAAGAATTGCTTAAGGGTGAAAAGAAGTCAAGAATGATCAAGTCTCACACAGATATTCAAAACACACTAAAAAGAAAGGAAGGTAGGGAAATACCCAACACAAAGGGTATAAGATAGCATCACATATTTCACAGATGGAGATAATAACCCTAAATACCAGTGGACTAAATTCAGGAATCGAAAGATGAAACTAGCAGACTGGCTTAGAAAACACAACCCATCAATCTGCTGCCTACAGGAGACACATCTCAAGACTACAGACAAAAATCGGCTGAAAATCAAAGGCTGGAGAAAGGCATACCAAGCCAACAACAATTCAAAAAAAGCAGCGGCAGCAATCCTAATCTCAGATAAAATTAACCTCAAAATGCAAACCATAAAAAGAGATAAGGAGGGACACTATAATGCTCAAGGAAACAGTAGACAATGAACCACTAGGCATTATAAACATATACTCCCTGAATGAGAGATCCACTGAATACGTAAGTCAAACACTCCATAAGATGAAAGAAGAAACCACAGCCTCAGCTTTTATAGTGAGTGACTTCGATATACCACTCTCTTAGAAATACAGATCACAGGGAAAGAAACTCAAGAAGGAGGCTGCAGATCTAAACACTACAGTCAAACAATTTGACTTAATAGATATCTACAGAGCTTTTCATCCAAATGCAAAAACATTCACATTCTCTTCAAACATATGGCACATATTTGAAGATAGACCACATGCTGGGGCATAAGGCAAATAGACATAAGTTCAGCACATTGATATCATATAGCCCTCTCTCTCAGACCACTGTACCATAAAGGTGGAAATCAACAAAAGGAAGATGAAGAAAGCAAGAGCAAATAACTGGAGGATGAAAAACTATTGCAAAAGGAGTGTGTACTGGCCCAGATCAGAGATGAAATTAGGATGGGTGTGAGAGACCGGAGAGAGATTTATCAGGAGTAATGTAATAGAGAGAAATTGCTGGGACCCAAATGGAGGCTGAGCATGGTAGTGGAGTGGGAGGGAAATGGAAGGAAATGGAGTAGGTAACTGGGGGGGGTAGGAACATTTATAGAGGTCTAGATGGAGGCATGTACATTGGTGAATATATTTATATATGATGATGGGGAAACAGATCTATGTGCATATACTTATAGGGTTAGTATTAAAACAGCAGACATTGGACCACCACTCAAGTACTTCCTCAATGCAAGAACACTTTGTTCTATTAAATTGCCATTTCATGATGTTCACTTTCCCAACACGATCACTGAAGACGAATGAGTGCCTAAGAAAAAGTGGTGAAGAAAACTGATGGCACCCAGCTTATTTATTTATGTATTTATCAGAATTCACATCTACATTTCACCCATATTCCACAAATTTTGATATAGAATCAGAGCTCTGTTATTAAAATCAAGACATTAACATTAGAATGTAACATTTCTCTTGTTGAGTGCCATCCATTTAGTTCTGACTCCAGCAATCCTCTGTACAAACAAAACAAATATCCCTCTATTCTGAGCCATCTTCACAAGTGTTATGTTTGATCTCATTGTTAGAGCCACTATCACAACCCATGTGCTCAAAGATCTTCCTTTTTTCACTGCCCTTCCACCTTACCAAGCGTGATGTCCTTTTCCAGGGACTGGTTATTCCTAATTACATGTCCAAAATACTTGAGACGAAGACCTACCATTCTAGATACTAAGGAGCAATCTACTTGGCAGATGTTCATCAAGACAGATGTTCAAGACAGATATTTGTCTTAATGGATGCTGATAAGAGTTTTCTATATTCCTCACCAGCACCATAATTCAAATGCTTTGATTTTTCTTGTTTATAAATTTTTCATTACATAATATTATTAACTAGCTTATCAATCATAAAGTTCCTCAATCTGTCTTTTTTCCTTTGCAACTTGATGCTTTTAAGAATAACCACCTAATGTTATTCAATTAGGTTTATCTGGTATTCCCCCATATTTAAAGTATGGTTGTTCATTATTTATTATTGCTAAGAAAATCACAGCAATGATGTGTTGTTCTCTATGTACTATAACAGAGGCACCTGATGTTGACTGTCTCACTATATGTGATCTCTTGCCTCCTAACAGCATTGAAGAGTTTCACCAACATTTAGACTCAGTCTTTATTTGTCTATTTTTCATACTACTCAAAAAATGCTTGAAGGCCTATGATTAGTGCTCTGCAATAGCAAAACAAAGACTAGATAAAGACTATGTACTTGCCACATAGTGATAGACCTGTAAATATTTATACCACTAGCACCAATCATCAAGTTCAATGACAAATGTCTACAAGTAATAAAAGACTATAAAATATAACTGTGCATTTAAACCGAGAGTGATCAACATATCACAAATAAGTTTTGACCTACTAACATGGGGATAGGACTTAGTTGGCCTTGATAAATGGAATGAAGACAAAGTGAAAACAGTGCAAAGTGAAAATACTTACTCTTTTCAGTGGATATTGATGTTTAATATTTCAGACTCATGTCGGAGGGGAACTGAAAGTGAGATAGAGTGAAATGGAGGATTTTGTATACCATGCTTATAAATTGGGAGTTGTGTGTGTGTGTGTGTGTGTGTGTGTGTACAGACAGAGAGAGAGAGAGAGATTACCATATAAACAAGAACATATGGAAAGATTTTTAATTAAAGAATAAAATGCCTTAATGGTTTTTTCTTTGGTTTAAATGCAACTATGGTGGTCATGAAGGGAATAAATTACAGTAAATAGAAATAATAATAGAAAATGATAGTAAAGGGAAGTGGCTATTAGATAACTTGCTAAATGTGCATGATTTGCAATAGTCCTAGTAAAAAATTATAAAGTTTTGACCTGATATGCAGACAATCTAGAAGTAAGTGTAAGACAGAGATATATTATTTCTTTTTTTAGATATATTATTTTTTACTTGAAGAATTAGTTGGACAAATTGATGCCAAACACTGACATAACTGACATAACCATATGGAAGATGGAAATGGAGTACATAGTAAAAAACAATAAACAATTCGATTACAAGTTACTGTGATAGGGAAGAACATTCAATACAACCTCCCTGGAAACAATAGCTCAAATTTTCTTAGTCACCATAGTGAGAAAGATGAATCCAGTCAATCAATTATTTTATGCACAGATGCCTAGGTGTATCAACTACCTTATATATAGATGCAAAAATATATTCATTGTAATTGGCCAGAAGGGGTCATGTACCTAACCATAATATATAGAAGCGTGCATAGATTGTTAACAATTTATTATTGTTGTTCATCATTAAATAAACTCCATGTGAATTATGACATAACTTTATTTTCATTTTTTGGTAATGATTGTCTATTTTTGTTTTTCAAAAGACTAATTATTGGCAAAAAAAGACAATAATCTAATCTGTTTTATGATTTTGTGAACTCAATTTTATTTTTTTCTGGACCCAAAATGATCATAGAATTGGTACAGTACCAGAAAACATTTTGTTATGTTAGACATAGGTCTCCATGGGTCAGAACCAACTCGTGAACAAATAGCAACAACAATCTCTATCACTTTGTTTCAAATAAAATAAGGAAAAGATACCATTTCTATCACATAAAAAAAGGGTACAGAGATCGTCCTATTGACCCTGACGAAGTAAATGATCATGTAGTGAAAGGGTCTATGTAGAAGTCCATAAGGAGACAAAAAGCTCTGGGTGCCTAGAAGCTGTTAGAAGTCCTCAACTGACATCAATGTATATAGGTATTTGTTTGAAACCCCATCATACATGCACAAAAAATTACATATATTTACATACGCTTCCAAAAGTTCATGAGAAATTCAAAGATAATAGATTCTTATCATGAATATTTTGAAGCATATATGTATCACACAAGAAGTTGAGTAAAAATTATTGCCAGTTGTTCCAGATCATAAATGCACCCATTTATTCTAAACAAAACACGTTTAAGAATGTCTCTGGGATCAGGGAATGGCTTCAGACAAGTGAATTGGTAATACTCTTGTCTTAGTAATGTTAGGGTATCTTCAAGGTAAAGAACAGAATAATAGCTTTGCAGGGATTTGTTGTTGTTGTTGTTGTTGTTGTTGTTGTTGTCAAGTACCATTGAGTGGAAGCCAACCCATAGCAGCCTTACTCACAACAGATCCAAACATTGCCCCGTCCTACACCAGCCTCACAATTGTTCAGAACTTGGAGCCCATTTTTGCAGCCCCTGTTTCCAAAGAGGGTCTTCCTCTTTTCTGCTGCCCCTCTCCTTTACCAAACTGATGACCTTTTCCAATGACTGGACTCCCCTGACAACAGGCCCAGGGGATGCAAAACAATGTCTTGCCATCCCTACCTCTAAGGAGCAATCTGGCCTTACTTCTTCCAAGACGTGTACATTTAGAAACATGGTGTTTTCAATTTCTTTTCCAGAACCACAATTCAAATACCTCTTTTCTTCTTTGGTCTTCCCTATGCAATGTACAACTTTCACATGCATATGATGCAATGAGAAATACGATGGTGCGAATCAGATGCACTTTAAACCTTCAAAATAATGACCTTTTGACTGAGCTTCAGTGGCATAGTGGTTGTGCGTGGGATTGCAGCCCACTGGGATGGAGGTTCAATTCCAGCAGTGGCTCCACAGGAGCAAAGGTTGGGCCTCCTACTCCCACCACCAGAGGGCAATGATGTCCCCCCAAAAAATAATGACCTTTCTCTTCAATACTCTAATGCAACTCATCTTCTGATTTCTTGACTACTGCTTACCATAGCATTAATTGTGGGTACAAGCAAGACAAAATCCTTGGCAACGTCAACATTTTATCCATTTATCGTGATGGTTCAGTTATGAAGACTTAGGTCTTGTTTACATTGAATTGCAATCCATACCAAATGCTATGCTCTTTAATCTTTATCAGCAACTCTCCAAGTTCTCATTTTCAACAAGCAAGGCTATTTCATGAGCACACCACAGGTTGTTAATAAAGCTTTTTCCAATCCAGATGCTGAACTGTTCTTTATATAATCAGCATCTCTGGCTACTTGCTCAGCATGCAGATTCAATAAGTATGATGAGAGGATACAACATTGACACATATCTTCCATAACTTTAAACCATGTAATAGTCCTTGTTCTTTTTATAAAACTGCTTCTTGTTCCATGTACAAGTTCCTCATGACCCCAATCAAGGGCTCAAGGTTAACCACAGTTTACTATATAGTCCACAGCTATGGCATTGTCAATAAAATACAAGAAAACATTTTTCTGGTATTCTCTGCTTTCAGTCAAGACCCACCTGACATCAGTAATAATATCCCTTGTTCCATGTCCATCTTCTAAATCCAACCTGCACCCCTTGCAGCTCCCTGCCAATGTCTTGCAACCATGGCTTGATGATCTTTCAGTAAAATAAGCTTTAATGGGATCTGCTGAGCTAGTTAAATTCAAGGCCAAGAAGTCAGCTCAGAGGCTATGGTTACTATTTTATTGCCATGTTTTTAAAACAGTTTTATTAGTACTTTATTCACATGTCAGACAATTCAATAATTCAATCATTTCAAGAAAAACTGTACAGTTGTCATTCAATTGTAGAAAATTTTCTTCTTCCTTTTAGTCATTGTTATTCATTTGATTTTTTTCTAATTGTGGGAAATATATACACAGCAGAACACTTTCCAGTTCCACAAGTTATACTTGCATAATTCAGTGTCATTGATTATAATTTGTGCTGTGCAGCCACTATTCATGTCCTTTTCCAAATTAGTCAACTACCAGTGACATAAACTAAATGGCACTTAAGCAAAAACTCTTTCATGTTCATCTATGGCAACCACTGGTCGAGTATGGTTTTCTTCTTTTTCCCCATGGTTTTCTTGATATATCATTCACACATTATATACATCCATGTTTAAGTCACTTTTAAAATTGTTTGCATAATCACAATAGCTTCTAGTGCTCCCTCCCTCCTCTCACATTCATTGATAATATTAATAGGTCTTCTTGAGAACATAAAGCTTACATCATGAGAACTTATTATGATTTCAAGAAATTTTTAAATGACAAAGTGGGAACAGAGGTTAGTGAATTTGCACTGAATGATTTTTCCCCCCATCATAACAATGCACCTCCTCTTTCTTCAAGAATTTCAAGGGATATCTTGTGACAATACTGTTGGGAAACCTTACCTTATCTACCCTTGAGCCCTGATATTGTCCCTTTAAACGTTTTTTCCCCTTTATCTCAAAGAACATTCAAAAGAAACAGGATTTGAATGCCACCAGAATGCCCAAACCACTGTTTTGACATTGCATATATCAAAATATGCAGACTTATTTGATGAAGACCAAGATAGCGGATATATTTTGTTTAGTAAAGATTCCTATAATTTTGTAAAAATAGTCATTGACTTACCCTAGTAAATACTCCTTATTTAAAAATTAGGCAAACCAAATAAAAAGGGAACAATATTGTTGTTTAATTAATCTCCTACATATTTAAGGTATATTGATAAAAAAGCAAAATGTTTGAAAATAAAGTATGAAAAAATCACATATTTTTCATAATCCATTAGTGTTGGCTGGACCTCTGGTGGTGACCTGGTTTGGGTGCTTGGCTTCTAACCTGAAAGGTTCGTAGGTCAATCTTCCTAGCCACTCTGAGGGAGAAAGTGTGACCGTCTGCTTCCATAGAGTTATAATCTCATAAACTCTCTGGGCCTTTATACTCAATCTTACAACTTTGCTTTAAGTCAGAATTGACTCAACAGCAAAGAGTTTGAATTTTTGAAAATTATCATTATGCAGGTACCTCAAAATATTATTGACTCTCATCAGTATTTTCAAATTAAATTCGCTGTTAGATTCATCAGTAGATCTCATTATCTAGTGTGCCTTTAAAGAAGCACATAAAGCTCTCAAATTTCTGGTATCTTTCAATATTATGTTTTATTTTGTCATTGTAAAATTTAAGTGCATCCCTTCCCCCCCCCCTCAGTGGGTTCATTAACACATCATTTACATTAAATTAGTCTTGAGTTGGAATCAGTATTCTGAGAAAGGATCCATAGCTTTCATTTGATAGCCATACAAAGATCCGTGTTAACAAGTGTGCATATTCTTACATATTGGACTGCCAACTGCAAGGTCAGGAGTGTGAAATGTCCGGCCATTCCATGGAAGAAAGGCAGAGCTTTCTACTCCAAAAAGAGTTAGAGACTCTGAAACCCACAGAGCCAGTTCTACCCTGTCCTCCAGGGTCAGTGTGAATCAGCATCAACTCAATGACAGTGAGTTCGGGTTCCTAGAAAAAGAGAAAAATTAAAAAGCACTGCCAAGGAGTTGATTCCAACTCAAGACTAAATCTTACACTTGATCTTAACCAAAAGGCCGAGAAGCGATCAAGACTAAATCTTTACAGCACACACCCCCCACTTTTCTCCTGTGAAGCAGATTTGAACCACATTGAGCTTGAGGTTAGCAGTCTATGCATAACCCATAGTGTCAGCAAGAATCTTTATGTCCATACACATATACATATGTACATAAAGAGAGAGGGAAAGGTGACAGAGCGTCCTTGTCAAAAATAAAAAAGAAATGTGCTATTCTAATCAATGAATATATTTACATTTTTAAATATATATAAATTCTCAAATTTTAATTGTATTCTGCTAATGGTACACACACGTATGTATACATTTTTCAAATATATATATAGAGAGAAGAGAAGAGATATTATTTATGAGTGATACTCTGTCAAGACTAGATTCTTTCACATTCATCCACAGTCTTGTTGTATTTTCTGTATGGTCTTGCTGTTTTATCAGGAAGTGAATTTGACTGAACCCAGCCAAAGATATGGAAGAGTTTATACACAGAATGTGGAACTCTTCATCAATCCATTTATCCTGCCTTGCACTGTTTCCTACTCGCCAGGTGCTCTGGCAGCTCAAACTCTGTCCTTGAGATTTTTAGGTCTGTATGACCAAGGATTTTTGTCTAAGCATAAGGGCCTCCTGTGTCCCTGAGTGGGGCTTCCTTGAAGTCAATGCCACACAATGATGGCTATTATTCACATCTTTCAAAAATCAAGTCCCCTTCCAGATATTATCTACTTTTATTTATTCCACGGTGTCTTCTGGTAGTTGACTTTTTAACCTTTTCCTCATAATTGATAATTCCTATCAGGTAGGGAAGATTAGTAGAAACTATTCCATCAAATCACAATTTATTGGCACTATTTTTTCTTTAAATTTTTTAAAAATAATTTTATTAGGAGCTTGTACAGCTCTTTTCACAACCCATTCATCTATCCATTATGGCAAATACATTTGCACATTTATTGCCATATCATTTTCCAAACATTTTCTTCCCAGTTGAACCCTTAATATCAGCTCATTTCCTTCCTCCCCCACATCCCTCATGAATCCTGGATCATTTATCATTTTCTTGATTTCTTACACCGACTACAGTGTCCTTTCACCCACTTTCCTAGTGTTCACTCCCAAAGAGGGGATTGCAGTAAACCATTGTGATCAGTTCCCTTTTCTCCCCCAACCTTCCCTTACCCTCCTGGTATGGCTATTATCATTATTGGTCCCAAAGGGTTCATCTGTCCTGGATTCCCTGTGTTTCCAGCTCTTATCTGTACCTATGTACATGCTCTGGTCTAGCTGGATTTTCATTAAAGAAGACAAGAAAAGGTGTATGTTTCATTGGTGCTATATTTCACCCTGACTGCCTTGTCTTTTCCTTGTGACCTTTCTGTGAGGGGATGTCCAATTCTCTCTACAGATGGGTCTGTACTTGGCCCTCTCCCTCATTCACATTGATATATTTTTTATTCTGGGTTTTTTATGTCTGATACCTGATCACATGAACACCTCATGACCACACAGGCTGGTGTGTTTCTTCCATATGGGCTTTGTTTTTCTCAGCTAGATGGCTGCTTTTTTCATCTTCAATTCTTTAAACCCTAAGATGCTTTGTTTTGATAGCCAGGCATCATCAACTTTCTTCACATTTGTTCGGGTTTTTTAAATCATTTGATTGGGAGCTCATACAGCGCATATCATAATCCATACACACATCCATTGTGTCAAGCACATATGTACATTTGTTACCATTATCATTTTGACATTTTCTTTCTACTTGAGCTCTTGGTATCTGGTCCTCATTTTTTCTCTACCCCCCCATGAACCCCTCATAATCTATAAATTATTGTTATTCATTCATATCTTACACTGTCTTACGTCTCCCTTTACCCACTTTTCTATTGTCCATACCCCAGGGAGAGGGTTATATATAGATCATCATGATCAGTTCCTCCTTTCCCCCTCTCCACCTACCCTCCTGTTATCACTACTCTCATTACTGATCCTGAGGGGGTTATCTGTTCTAGATTCCCTGTGTTTCCAGATCTTATCTGCACCAGTGTACATACTCTGGTCTAGCTGGATTTGTAAAGCAGAATTGGAATCATGATAGGGGGTGGAGAAGCATTAAAGAACTAGAGGAAAGTTGTAAGTTTCATTGATGCTATACTGCACCCTGACTGGCTTATCTCCTTGCTGTGACCCTTCTGTAAGGTGATTTCCAGTTGCCGACAGGTGGGCCTTGGGTCTCCACTCTGCATTCCCTCTCAGTCACAGTGATTTGATTTTTTTTCTTTGATGCCTGATACCTGATCCTATTGATACCTCATGATCACACAAGCTGGTTTGCTTCTTCCATGAGAGCTCTGTTGCTTCTATGCTAGATGGTAACTTGTTTACCTTCAAGCCTTTAAGACTCCAGATGCTTTATCTTTTGATAGCCAGGCACCATCCGCTTTCTTCACCACATTTGCTTATGCACCCACTTTGTCTTCAATGATTGTGTTGGGAAGGTGAGCATTATGGAATGTCAGTTTAATAGAACAAAGTGCTCTTGCGTTGAGGGAGTACTTGAGTAGAGGCCCATTGTCTGTCTGCTACCTTAATAATTAACTGTGTTAGACAGGGTTCTCTAGAGAAACAGAACCAGGACACTTATGATTCCAGATCTATTTTCCTATCATTATATATTAATGTATTTACATAAGTATATGCCTATATTTAGACCTCTATACATGTCCTTTGCCTCTTTTTTCCCTAGATATGTTGACCTTCCCCTTTCTTTCCCCTGCCTCCTCTTCTCCTGTATCCAGTACCCTGACCCTCACCATCTGTCCATTATTTTCTCCTCTGGATTGTTCATCCTGCCTATCTTATCTATAGACATGCAGAGACAATAATAAGCATAAAAACAAGACAAAGCAAAACAATGAAAGAAAATAAAAAACAAAAAAGACAAAAAAATAAAAGCCTATAAAAAGTTCTACATCTGTTTGTTGATCTTTAGGAGTGTTTTCTGGTCAAGTGTAAGGGAATGCCATACCTTGGCCCCAAAGTCTTTTTTTTTTTTTTTTGTATTCCTTGGGGACTTCATTGCTTTGTTTCCCTTGCTACTCTGATGTACACCCTAGTGTTCCACCATGGGGTTAGATTGTACATAATCCCCACACTGTGTCTCCAGTGTGCTTCACCGTAGTGCTATGGTCAGTGAGAGATGTCTTGTGGTGGGACCAGCTCTATGGTCCTCTCTGTGTATTGGCTGCTCAGAGCAGGAATATCATTATAGGGCAGTTGTTCTCAACCTTCCTAAAGCCGTGACCCTTTAGTATAGTTCCTCAGGTTGTGGTAACCATAAAATCACTTTTGTTTCTACTTTATAGCTGTAATTTTGCTACTGTTATGGATCAGGTGAACCCTGTGAAAGGGTTGACCCCAAAGGGGTGGTGACCCACAGGTTGAGAACTACTGTTGTAGGGACTTGGTGGCCCAGGATGTGTTCTACTGTCTCCTTCCCTCTTCATTTGCTCCTGTGAGGCACTATTTTTTTCTAACAATTGAGGGTGTGCGTGCATGCATGCATGCACATTACAGTAATAAATTACATTTAGTTATAGATGAATTGTATCCCTGACTTGTTGCATTCAAGTTGTAATGAATTCCACTTATGACTTCCATTTTGTTTTGTTGTTGCAATCTTATCAATAGTACTATTTACAATGGTGCCGCGTGTAATTTGTTGATATTATGAGTCTCATGTCAAACTCCATACACAAATAAATATAATAAAAACTTACAGAAAAATATGAGATATGTGATTTTGTCATGGGTTAGTGTTAAAAATTTTTTTAAGTGATTATGTCTTAATTAACTAATGATAGAGTCATCAAAATGGAACTTTCCAAAAGGTGGGAACTATCTAAATTTCAAAACTCTTGCTTTATATATATCATGCTAAGCATTTCTATTTCCTTAATTTGAGGTTATCTTTTCCCATTAGATGATCACCTTTCTTGCTATCCAACTATGCATGATGTCTGAGGAATCAAACATTAATAATAAAACATGATTATTACATATTGTTTCAATTGTTCTGCTGACTACTCCAGATGTACTAGTTCACTACATAGTCACATCAATCCTATAACTTGGCCAATAGTGTTACAGATGAACAATTCCTGTTTGAAGAGCCCTAGTGCTGGGTTCTACATTGGGCTGCAATCCGAAAGGTGAGCAGTTCAAAACCACCAGCCTCTCCTCAGGAGAAAGATAGGACTTTCTACCTCCATAAACAGTGACAATCTGATAGACTCACGAGGCAGTTCGACTCGCATGTCTAGAAGCTAACTCTTATTTTACTGATGCATAAACTGAGGCATAAGGAGCCCTGGTGGCAGACTGAATAGTGTGTTGCTCATTGACTGTTCACCAAAAGGTCTCCTCCTTTGGAGAATGAGGCTGTCTGTTACCATAAGGAGTTTAAGTCTCAGAAACCCAAAGGGACAGTTCTACTCTGTCCTATTGGGTCTGTATGTGTTGGAATTGACTTCATGGCAATGGACTTGGTTTGGATTTTAAATGGAGACTTAGGGACAGTAAGTAATTTGTCCAAGTTACATAGGACATATAGTGGAATATATCAGAGAGTCTATGAAAATAGATGCTATGCTACATGTCTTCCTAAAAGCACGAATCTTTAGCATTAGCTTGGATTATTACTAATCACAGGAAAGTTGTTATTTATAAGGCCACATTTGTTTAACTTAGCCTAACTTTAAAACATACTTTGCAAAGTAATTAGAATAGACATTGTTACTGAAGGATTTTAAAAGCATAAATTTCAGAATCAATTTCTTTTATAATTTGGTATTCTATTTAATATGTATGGTTTCCATAGAAATGCTTTAAGCATTAAAGGACAGTTCAAAATGCTCACAATTGTATGCTTTCCTTTTACCTTCCATAAAGCAAAGAATACAGGCAAATTGGGTTCAATGTCAGCTGCTAGTTGCATTTTATGTTGTAATCTGACTTACAACATTAGAAGAACATGTTTCTCTAGCTCTCTCTGTCTCTCTCCATTTCTCTCTCTCCTGTTTCTCTTATCATGAGCATGACAAGCTGTAAGACATGAACAAGTGTGTACTTAAGCAAAACAGTTATTTCCTTAAGTCGACTCACCAGGGCACCCTAGAGATTAATACTGTTACTGATTTCACAGGTCTCTTGTGCATGTGAATTTCCATGAGATTCTATTCAACTGGAGTAACTAAGAAGGAAGAACAATGTCTCTCTATACACGGTGGGTTTTGCATTGTCCCACACATAGCCTGTTGATGGCCGTGGGATGGCAAAGTCATCTTCATTAGGCGGAATTTAATAGTGAATCAAAGTTCTCGTGGAGAATAGGCTGATCTAAACTTTAGCCTCCCTTGGGTCCCGCTGAAAGATTAGAGGGAAACGAGTAGGGCCTTAGTAAGTTGAATGTATCAGATTGTTTTCCACTAATAGTTCTCTTGTAAAACTCCTGAAAACCACACAGTTTAACCCTTAAGAAAGAGAGAGAGAGAAAGTAGAGTGGGGGAGGGGTTAAAAACCTGAGATAGTATACCCCTGGCATTGATTTAATTGATTTTTAAAATGTGCCATTGTTCTTTTAGAATATTTTCGTTTTGAGCATGCACACCTGACTGGTGTATCCAACAGAAGCATAAAATTTTTCTTGCTACATGCAATCATGCAAGCCAAATGCCACACCTTCATAACTTCAGTAAATATATCTCTCTATATGTACATATATATGTAGGCAATTGCCATTTAGTTTTGCTTTTAGATTTGTTGCCTGATTGGAGATTGTGAGGGGCCATCTAAGGATGCGGTTTTTTGATACAGTCTCTAAAAATATTTGGAATCCAGGAAGCAGGAGAGGTGGCAGGAGAAAGCAGGAGCAGCCCAGGTAGAATGCATCTCACAGTATCTGTATGGCAGGATCAGACACAGTTAACAAGAAAAAAGGAGGGAGAAACAAATGTGTTAGGTGATCTTTACAGTCTAAAGAAATCTCTGTTGGACGACTGGGCATTTTGCTCCTTGCCTTTTATTTCCAACTTCCTTTCAAAGAGTTCGTTAAGTGAAAAGAGAGATGATGGCAGCTCAGTATATCAAAGCCCAGTTATCAGTCGGCTTATTCTAGTATCTTTAGTCTTTTGTGGATGCCTTATGATGTGTGGGATGGCAACACTGAGCAATTGCCGCGGAAAAGCTGAGGAATCTGAAAAATCGCAAAATAGAAATTGCTCCCTCTCTCAGGTGTAAAGTAGCACTGATAAGGGTTAATGTATCTAAAGAGATTTGGGTAGATTTCTTTTTCTTTTTCTGAGAGGATGGAAAAGCGTTGATTTTTATTTCAATTGAGTAACATGGAAGGTCTAAGAGAAAGAAGACATAATGGGGATTTTTATTTCGTGATTAACTCTTTAGTATTACCTGCTAGCCTGGCATCCAGTTGAACAGACACGTACATAAAATTCTTGTTACTACCACTTCCAAAAAAATCTGATTTCTTTCTTGTAGTGGTTTGCTTTAAAAGTCTTACAGGCTCTGAATGTTTTCCAACAATGATTTAAAAATTCAAGGAACTATTAAAATTAAACCCCAACTGAAATAAAAGTTCAGTTTTGGAGAAATGGATGCAATCCTATGCTGAATCTGTAAGAAGAAAACTAGTCATCAAGGCCTCAGGAGTCCTGAAGAGCACTGAAGGAAGATAAACTTTTTAGGGGCATGGGCAGACTTAAAGGTGCAAGTCAGAGATGGTGAACCACACAGGGATTAGCAATGACTGTTCTGATCCTCAAGGCTACCGGGCAAGTGGGTGGAATTGCTTCTACAGCCAAATATTGCTGGAGCCAGGGAAGTGGGACAGGGTCCCAGAACAGTAGATGAGGAAAAAAGACTCTGGCCTCTTTCTCTTCCTGCCCCTTCATTTCTTAACACGGCTCTTGATTAGTAAAACTGTACTAGACACATGAACCTGGTAAGGCAGTCTTCTGGGGATCCTTTTTACACCCCAGAGGATGACCAGAGCAAAAACAGGGAGAGCCTTGAGGGTGAGAGTTGGAAAAACAGAATAACCAACCAAGATATTGAAAGAACAGCAATCTTCCACAAGTAGAAGGAGGAACGGACAGGAAACAATGTTCACTTTACAGAAGTCCAATATATGTGGAGTCAATTTTTAGTAGCTAGGACTTGACTCCTCTGTAATATTGACAATGAGCTCTAAAATGTGATTGATCACAGATACGCAATTGACTGTTAGGGGGAAAATAGTGTTTCAGAAATGGAGTAGGAGTGAGGGGAATGTGTGGAAAATTTGTATTATTGCAATCTTTATCTATAGAAATGGCACATGTAATCTGTTTTATTCTAGTTAAACTTTTTTTTGTTTTCCTATATCTGTATGAGGCAGCATTTTTATTTTGTTATATCTGTATCAGATAGTATGATTCATTTTTCTTCAAAAATCACTTAACTGCTTAAACATTCACAACATTTTACAGAAATGTATATTGGCTTTAGTTTAAAAGTTTTCTTAACAGGGAGGAGCTCACTGCTATAAAGTTAATATTTATGTAAAATGCATCCTTCAGGGAAGGAGAGTGTCATGCATTATAACATTTTAGAACTGAAAGACACTTTACAGTTTCACTCCAAATGCCTCATTTTGCAAATGAAGTCAGAAAAAAAGAGGAAAAAAAAGAACCTTTGTGGTTTTCCCACGGAACTATGTTGCTCATTTTTCAGCAAAGTTAAGGACAGAACTCTGATTTTTCTGACATCCTATCTGGTTTTCCCATATTACCGTGGCATAACTTCTGCTTTGCTTGTTGCTGCTACTACTACTGTTGCTGTTTTTGTTGTTGTTGTCAGATACTGTCAAGTCGGTTCCGACTGCTAGCGACCCTCTGTACAGCAGAAAAACTGCCTGGCCTGCTGCCATCCTCAGAACCATTGTTATGTGGGAGGCCCTGGTTGTAGCCACTATGTCAATTCAACTTGCTAAAGGTCTTCTTTTCCTCTGACACTCTACTTTATCAAGCACGGGATAGCATGTCCAAAATAAATGAGATGCAACAACCTCCCTTCTAAGGGACATTTAGGCTGCACCTCCCCCAGCTGTGACACATGGTTAACGCGCTCGGTGCTACCTTAAAGGGTAGAGATTTGAGCTCACTCAGAGGTGGCTCAGAAGAAAGATTCAGTGATCGACAAAATCAGCCATGGAAAATACAATGGAGCTGAAAAACAAAAATAAAAAAATAGAGCTTAGTTGTGTCGCCATGAATCAGAATCAATTTGCCGGCAACTGGCTTAATTATATTTCATGAAAACAAGAAATGCTGGCCCCCAGTAGTCAGTACAAAGAGGTACTAGAAAAATGCACCTCTCACCTTCATATTTCTCAACGAAGGTTTGGAACAACAACGTGCAGGATGGGGAGGAGTTCTTGTGCACATGCTCGATGCTCCTGGACCATTATTCTGCTGCTGCAGCCTTCATCTAAAGAAGCCTATTGACCCCACACGAGGACAGTGCCTACCTGGTGTTCTTCAACAAACTGACCTCAGTATTTAGTAAGACCCCAAAATAAGAGCCCTGGCAGTGCTGTTATTATGTGGTGAGCTGTGAGCTGCATGGTTGGTACTTCGAAACCTCTAGTAGCTCAGTGGGAGAAATACTGGGCTTTCTATTCTTGTAAAGTTACAGGCTCAAAAACCCAGAGTGGGGTGACTATGGGTCAGTATTAACCCCATGGCAGAAAAAAGAACAAATAAGCAAAGAAGTTACTTAGCTGAGTTTTGGTCACCTCCATGAAATAAATCGTCTAGCTAAGGGAGTTTTCTGGATAGAGGTCAACTTGTCTGACCTTTGGTTCTCTTATGTTTTCTCTGCCACATATGTCTCTTATTACTTAATCTGATCATTTACTTTTCCTATTTCCTCTTGAAAGTCTGTAATTTTTATCTATGCTGTCTTGCTTTATTATACTTCCGTGCAGTAGGCAGTGCCATAGAGATAGAAAGCCCAACCTTCCAGGCAGGTGTGTGCTTGCAGTGTTCTTACAGATAGGTCACTGAAAGTCCATGCAAATTAGGGCAGCTGCAGGATTTCATCTAGAGTAGCAGGTGTGTTGTAGAAGAGAACTGTACACGGCTCACATTGAATGATGGTTGTTGATGTTCCTCTAACCTTTCTTCCCGTAGTTCACTGAAGGGGTCATGTTTTTGACATCTGAACTCTGCAATAAATAGCCACAGAAACCTCCTGAGCCTAGTGTTCCATTAACTAAAGCATTGATCTTAGAACAAGAAGACAACCAAGTCTTCTGACTCCATTCCTCTCAATACACAGCTTTGCAAATTTTCCTCATAAAACAATCATTCACGGAGCCTAGGAATATAAGGTACTTGGCCATTTGCAAGTAAAGTTTTAGTCATCTACTACAGGAGATTCTAAAAGTCAAGTACATTCACAGGGATTTCAGGAAGGGGTGTTTGCATTTTGTTTTAAGAAAAGTCCCTGGAGAAGGAGTTGTATTTTTAAATGCTGCAAAAACTCACATGTTATAAACTATTAGGAATCAACCTAGACATCTATATTTCTAGGTTATTTTAACTTGCTCAATATAAGATAGAAGGTTAGAAAATCTGGGGTCCAAAAGGCTTCTGTGGAACTCGTGTCAGTCTGTGACAAAGCTTTCTTTCTGACTGCACAGGGCCCAGGAGCCAGTGCTAACTCTGAGTGATGTCAGTTACAACAGAGGGAAACAGCACCCGGTAGATACCACACCAGTCTCACACTATACTCAGATTGCAGCCCCTTATTGCAGCGACATCATCAATCCAACTGCACCACTCTGTATTAATATGAGAAAAATCATCTTAGGGACAATATACTGGGGGGGGGGCAGGGAGTAGATAGGAGAGAGAGTGAGAACATGGAGGGAGAGGGAAAGAGATCAGTGTAGAGTTACCATTTTCCCTTGAAAAGACCCTCTACTCCTCTGGAAGATTATCCTCATCCTCAGAAAATTAAATGAGAGAGAGAGAGAGAGAGAGAGAGTTAACTGAATTTTTTTTTTCAGAATCTGGGTGGAAGTTTACAGAGTGAATTGACTTTTCCTTTCAACAACTCACACACATTTTATTTTGTGGCCTTGACTAACATCCCTTCAAGGTCATGACACTCTTCCTGCCTCCACCCCGGCCTTCTCAGTATCCAATCAGTATTGCCGGGCTGACAGTGAGTTTGGTATATGATGGTTCTATCGGGTGAGCAATGTTGGCGCTGGTTCTGAAGAAATGATGAAAAGATCAATGTAGCTGAACGACCCTTGTTCCGTTGTAGCATCTCACGGTTACCAATTGCAAATGCTGCAGAACCTGAGAAAATAGCAGTCCGTTACCAATCTTAAGATAAATTGCTGTCTCCCGGGTTCAGTGTCATCAAATTGGCTCTGACCCATAGCATCATTGCCCAACCCTGCCCATCCTCACAACTGCGGTTGCATTTGAGCCTAGCATTGCAGCCACTGTATCCATCCTCCTCAGGACCTCCCTCTTCGTCGCTGCCCCTCTACCTTACCAAACGAGATGCTCTTTTCCAGGGACTGGTCTCTCCAGATAATAAACCTAAAGCGTGCGGGACCAAGCGCTCACGTCCTCACTACTGAGGAGCCTCTGGCTGTACGTCTTTCAAGACAGACATATTTGTTCTTCTGACAGTCCAAAGTGAATTAAAGTTTTTTAGTCCAGTTAAAAATACACATGTCTTTTGGGGCTTTCCTCATTCTTCTCCATCTGGTTTGATTTTTCCTTGTTCATTTTCTTCTTACCATTTATACATTATCCTCTGCCCTTTCTATCAGGTCAAAGTTAGAATTTTCCAAAATATTCCCTTATCAGTATGTACTATGCTTCTATTCATATTTTCCAAGTGAGCAACATTTAATAGCACCATACCCTCGTCCTCAAACCTTTGCATGAGTAATTGAAATAGCTGTCGAAAGGCTAAGAGTTCAGGCAAGTGGGTAGTATGAGCCAGAAAGTGACTTTGCTACTTATTTGAAAAAAATAATGAGACTTCTATAAATATAATATTTCCACCTATTTCCCAACTCTGTGAGACAAAAATGCATTTGAATTTTTCCATATTCAATGAAGTAATTTTCATTGAATTTTGAGGTTCAATTTAATATGGATTCACTTATATTAAATCATTAATGAATGAAGAAAAGATGCCCCAAAGCATCAGACAACAGGGTCTGAAAAGAGGTGTCAACATTTTTGATTGGCATAACCCTTTGGGTTTAATATTCTTCAAATATCTTCTGTACTCCACGTTGTGTCCTTGGATAGCTTCACAGGACTGGGACCAGGGGAGGCAAGTGAGGTAGGCATAATACTTAACAAAGCCCTCATGCTCAGGTTTCTGCAAATTCAGAGCTGGCATTTGCAAGACATTTCCTCTATAAATCTTACACTCTGATACCTTGCTTGCCACGCTCCAAGCCCAGCCCTGAGTCCACATATTATTGGACATGAGACTTGACAGAAAAATTTCAAATAACAAATTGGGATGGGAGTGGCGGAGCACTTAACTTTATGGTACATATCTATATACGAATTCCTATGTGGTGCAAACGGCTGCAGAAGGTTGATAGTTTGAGTTCACCAGGATGCACCTTGAGAGAAAGACCTGATAATCCCTGTCTGAAAGAGTCAGCCTCAGGAAAGTGCCTGGAGCATAGTCCTGCTCTGAGGCCTGCCATGGCCTATTCGCCAGTTGTGGGAGTCCATGCCAATTGGCTCTGTTACTGTTTTTTTGCCTTCTTAGAGGGAAAATTAGTATTGAAGTGGTGCCTGATGGAGAATGGGGAAGACCTTAGCCTGCATGAATTAACTCAATATATTTAAACTCTGGTTCTTCAATTTACCCAAACTAGTCATTTGACTGACTTAATTCTTTATTTTCTCTGATTTTAATAGAAACTTTGACTTTAATTTATATGAGATTTATTTTTCTCATAGTATTTAAAAGACTATCATTTCTGCTTTTCTTTTTCTTGTCATTTTTCTGAGTTCTAATGTGTTGATACCTTTTTCATTTTTATTTTAAATGTTTAGGTTTAATTACATGGAAGTCAAAGAACTTAACTGAGGATTTTCTCCAAAGATTGAATGGATAGGTGCTATTTAAATAGGCAACCTATTTTGATTTGCTTTTTCTTGTTTGATTTTCACTTCCCTGTGTAGTTAGCTTTCATAGCTTCATTTGTAGATTGCAGTTTTGATCACTGGGAATGACAAATTGAAGAGGTATAATATTGCACTTATAATTCAAAAGAAGACTTCCCCCCTCTGCCCAGATCCCTCTGGCTGGCTCCCTCCAGCTCAGGCTGGCTAGCTCTGACGCTCTTGAGATTCTGGCTTCCTGCCCGCGCTGCATGTGGACCTGGCTGTTGAGACCATGACTGTCCAGGACCCCCTCAGGCAAAACATCCTCACTCTATCCAGGGTGAAGGATCCTTAGTGACTGATTCAGTTACACAGAAGAATACAATCAGTGAAATATATGAATTTAAGAAAATGTCACCAGCACACTAATATCACTTGAAGAAAAAAATCTGTCTTGTAAGAAGTATGGTCAAAGTGCTCCTTAGAAACAAAAATGATAGACTTTTGTCCATGTACATTGGATAGGTTATGAGGAGAGACAAATCCTTGGGAGAGATATCGTGCTTGGTAAAATGGATTGTTCGGGAAGAAGAGAAAGGTCCTTGGTGAGCTGCATGGACACAGTAGCTGCAAAAATGTCCTGAACCATTAGAACAGTTGTGGGGACAGTACAGGACTAGGATGTGTTTCCTTCTGGTGTGTTTAGAGCCACTAAGAGTCTAAACCTACTTGATTTTACCAACAACAATAACAAAGAAAATACTTGATAGAAATAAGAATGTGACTGGGCTGAGCCCTGGTGGCGTAGTGGTTGTGCGCGGGACTGCAGCCCACTGGGATGGAGGTTCAATTCCAGCTCACAGGAGCAAAAGGCTGGGCCTCCTACTCCCACCACTTCAGGGCAGTGATGCCTAAAAAAAAAGAAGAAGAAGAAAAAAGAAATAAGAATGACTATGAGAATCAGGAAAGGTATGAGTCAGGGTTATTATACCCTCATACCATAGTTACTCAATATTATGCTGGAAAATAATCAGAGAAGTAAGATTGTATGAAAAGAAGGTGGCACACGGACTGAAAAAGGAATAATAACCACCTTCAATACACAGATGATACAACCTACCTTGCTGAGAGTGAAGAGAACGTGAAGTACTTGTTGATAAAGATTAAGGATTGTAGCCTTGAGTATGCATTACAACTCATTGTGAATAAGACAAAAATTAACACTACTGTACCAATACATAACATCATGATAAATGAAGAAGAGACTGAAATTGTGAAGGATTTCATCTTATTTGGATACATAATTAGTGCTTGTGGAAGTGGTAGCCAGGATATCAAAAGACTCATTTGCATTGGGCAAATCTGTGGCATAAGACCGCCTAAGAATATTGAAAAGCAAAGATATTACTTAGAGGACTCAGATATGCCTGACAGCAACCATGGTATTTTCAAATGCCTCATATGCATGTGAAAGTTTAGGTAGGAAGACCAAAGAAGAACTGATGCATTTGAACTGTGGTACTGGCAAAGAATATTAAAAGTATCATGGACTGCTAGAATGACCAACGAGTCTCCCTTAGAAGAAGGTGAACAAAAGTGCTTCTTAGAGACAAACATGTCTTACATACTTTGGACATGTTGTGAGGAGAGACCAATCCCTGCAGAAGAACATCATGCCTGGTAAAGTGGAGAATCAGCAAAAAAGAGAAAGGCCTTCAATGAGATGGATGGACACTGGATACAGAAATGAGCTCACGCATGGGAACAATTGTGAGGATGACACAGGACCCAGCAGTGTTTGGTTCTGTTGTACATAGATTCTCTATGGGGCAGAATACACTTTTTGGCACCCAACAAAAACAAAACAGGAGATGCATGGATGGTACAGCAATGAAAATGTCAGTAGTTCAAGTTCAAAAGTCTATTGGTGGGAGAAGGGTGTGGTAGTCTGCTTCAATAAATAAAGATTTACAGCCCTAAAGAAAGAAAAAGACTTCAAGATATATACTGAAGTACAAAATTGTCATAGGATAACATACACACACATAAAAATGATGTCCAAATAAGATGACTATTTAAATGTTTGTACTAACTTCTACAACCAAAAATGAAGAAACTGAATGTTTGAATCAGCTTCTTCTTCTTCTTCTTTTTTTTTTTGGCAAGGGTAGGAATACGATAAAGGAAGGGTAGAGTATTTTTAATGCTGTGAACATTAATACATCAGAGTTATTTTTAGGAACCAAGAGTCTTTAGTTGTGTTGTAGGTTTTCATTATGTCCAACCTCATCTAGTTAGTGGCAATCCATGTATCTGAATTTGGCTGATCCAGAATGAGCAGGTGCCGAGAGGGGAAGAATCAGCTATACACAACACAATCAGAAGAAATCTTTGGAGGTCTTCATCAGTCGTCCTTCTTAAATTTGCCATTGATGTAGGGAACCAAGTGTAGGAGCAGGTGCCACTCGGTGGCCCACACACATCCCACAGAACCCATAGCATCTCACATGCCTGCCATCAGCAGCCAGCCCTTCTGCAGCTCCCAGTTGTGTGGGTCCAGGAACTTGTCAGCATCATGGTGCACTGATAGCCCTCAGGGTCACCGTAGGCCTCACCTGGCCTGGATGCCTTTATACAGCTTCTGAATTCTCAAATTTATCAAATATGTAATCAAGATGCGCTGATAATGATTGGTGATCAGAATATAAAATTTGGGTGGGAGCAGGGGTGGCAGAACTGACGCGCAGTAATTGAAAGATATGGCCTTGTTATAGAAACCCTGGAAATTTCATTATAGGCTTTTGCAAGATCAACAACTTGTTAATTGCAAATACCTTTTTTTTTAACAACATAAATGGTGAGTTGATACGAGGACTTCACCAATTGAATAAACAGGATTCAAATTTACTGGATCTGTGAAAAGAAATTATGGAGAAGCTCAGTATTACCTGCCTGAGCAAGTCCAGGGAACAATCATGGAACAGACCATCAAATGCTCATAGACAAGTTTAAATTTATGCCTAAGAAAATTAAACAAGTCAATCAGGGCCAAAGTATGACCCTGGGAATATTCCACCTGAATTCATAGACCATCCTCAAAACAAATGCCATTCCTTGAACAGTACTTACAAATTTGAGGATGACATCAAGAAAATCATTCATGAATAAAGCAAAAGATCACCAAAAAAGATGGAGAAAAAAATAAAATGCCAAAGTGGGTATCAGAAGAAATTTGAAACTTGCTCTTGAACACAGAGTAGCTACATTACTTTGAAAGATTAGAAGTTAAAAATCTATCTAGTGGATCTGCATTGAACTGATAACTGCAAGGTTTGAGGTTCAAATGTACCAGCTGCTCCACAGAAAATGCTGTCTGCATCTAAAAGATTCACAAAGCCTCCAAAACTATATGGGTTCGATCTGAGCTAGAATAGATCCTATTGCAGTGTGTTTAATTTAGTTTAGTTTTGTATTTATGGGCAAATGCATCAAGAGAATTGGAAGGAATACACTACATCACTATACCAAAAAGAAATGGTCTATTTTAAACCATTTCAGGAGCTAGCATATGATAAAGAACTGATGGTATTGAAGGCAGCTGTCTGATTTGAACAGGAGGGTTGATGTGTGATGGGTGAGAATCCTCTAGCAATTGACAGAATACTAATTGAAATGTTTCAACAAACAGATACAGCACTAGAGAAGTCACTCAACTATGCCAAGAAAACCGGAAGAGAGCTATCTGGCCAGCGATCTAGAAAATGTATCTACATTTGTGCCAAGAAAGGTGATCCAGAAAAATGTGAAAATTACCAAACAATATCATTAATATCAGAATCATGTAAAATTTTTCTGGAGATCACTGAAAAATAGTTGTAGCAACACATGAAAATGAAGCTGCCAGATCATTGCATGTGGCAATGTGAGTCTGAAAAAGAATTTATGGACTAGTATCAGACCTATGGGCCACTTCTGGACTTTACTGGAGTGGACTGGGATGTTTTCTCAGTCTACAATTGCTCTTTTATATAAAGTTCTCTCTTACACATAATGGGGGGTTGGAGGGGTGGAAACTGCCTGACATTGAAGGCACATTCAGAAGAAGACTTCCATAAAGGATTGTAAATCATATAATCTGAAGCTGCGGAGGGAATAGTATCAGAGTCTAAATTGTGAGAATTCAGTTTGTAGAAAACTTTTGATGACAGTGAGAGCCCAAGATACATTTATAGAAACTATATAAGAAATAAGCCTCTGGTGATCTCCTATCCGTAATTGTGGGATAGGAAAGTGATTCCTAAACAGAGTGCATTGAAGAGATGAGTATAGTAGATCAAAAGGAGAAACCTGACTTGAACAGCTGAAACCTTGTCACTTGGTTCCACTTCTGACACACCCGGGGCCTGATCTGGTTCTCAGTATTTTTTTGTTTGTTCATATTGGGTTTTATCTCAGTGGTGTTATGTCACTGAGAGCCACCCTCTTAAATTTGTGTTATCTCTTTTTTCAGTATATGAAATCCAGGATTGATGAAACTATAGGGACAACAAGTTGCATAAGGGGTTGGGGATGTGGGGGTCAAATAGTGGTGGTGAGGGGGTAGAACGGCAAAAGGAAGACAATGTCAAAGGGTCCAGGAAGGAAAAAACAATATTTGATATTGATTTTGATAGCAATTGTACAATACCACTTGATATGATTGAACTATGGAATATTATATAATATTAAATCCTAAATAATATTTTTTAAAAAATTAAAAGAAGAGGAATTGCAAGGAAGGATAACACTGTTGACAATATATGGATTGTGGTTGAAAAGAGAATGCCAGAAAGATGTTTGCACATATTTCATTGATTATGCAAAGACATTTGATTGTATGAATCATAACAAACTATGGATAATATTCAGAAGAATTGAAATTCCTTTTTGTTCTTATGTATAGTGAAAGGTGTGCATAGACCAAGATGTAATTCTTCTAACAGACTTTGGGGATATGGCCAAGATTAAAGTTAGGAAAGGTGTGCATCAGGATTGTATCCTTTCTTCATACTTATTCAATCCATATGCTGAAACAATCACCTAAGAAGTTAGAATATATGAAGAAAAACACAGCATCAAAATTGCTTTTATCTGGAAGAATTTCCTTATTGCACATTAGAGATTTCACACAGGAAAGCAATCATTTGCATGAATTAAATGTGGAAGATCTTTTAAAAAAAATTACAGGTAGACTGTGGCAAACAGCATTGGTGGTTCAAATCCAGCAGCAGCTCTCCAGGAGCAAGGCTGGCCCTCCTACTCCTACCAGGGGGCAGTGATGCTCACCAAACAAAATTGCAGGTAGATTCATTAACAAGCTAAAATATGTAGTTGATATAATCTTGCTTGCTAAAAGTAACAGGGAATTAAAACACTTGCTGATGAAGATCAAGGGCTACAGTCTTCAGTATGGATTATACTTGACCGTTAAAAAAAATTGTCACTCGGCATGGAGCAGGGAGTCAGAGGAGGGCTCTGAGGGCCCAGCCCCAATCCCAACTACGTGGACAACCAGCCCTTCCCACAGGGACATTTGCTTTGGAGGACAGCACTGAAGCTGCAGCCCAGGGAGAGGGACATGTCTGAGCAGAGCACATGAGAGCAAATGATGGGGGAGGAAGAGAGAGTGGAGTGCATCCTGGCCCACCAAGCCTTGAGGATGATATGTCCACTCAGAACAGACGATGCAAAGTGAGGACCATCTGGCCAGCCCCACAGCACAGGGATGGGGACAACAATGAAGAAGCAGGATCAGGATTGTACCCTATCTGACCCCACCAAACCAAGTCAAAACACTAAGGGTGTGCAACACAGCAGCAGGAGGAGCAGAACATGGAGTTCCTGAGGGAGTGCCAAGGATATACTTGGGGGCAGAGTGTGGCACCATATCAGACTCAACCAGGGGACACTCTTGGAGGTCAATGAACAGATATTGAACTATTGAAAGGTTGTATTTTGTTACTATTTTTATTTTTTACTTATTTATATATTTCTTCTGAACATTGGTTTCTTTGTTGTTGTCATCATCATTTTGATTTCTTTGGCCACTTCATCTTATGATGTCTTGGGTATTTTGTGCATATTATGATTTCTGCAAGTCTATCTAGATAAGATAGGCTGAATGAACATTCTGAAGAAGAAAATGATGGGACTGATAGTTCTAGGGAGATGGGGAGGTGGGGGAAAGGAGGTAGTGTTGACCATCCCATGGATAAGGCAACAACAAGTGATTCAAAATCAGCAACAAGGTAGGTGTGAGAGGCTTGATAGGGATTGATCAAGAGTATTGTAACAGAGAAATCACTGAAACCCAAATGAAGACTGAACATGATAGTGAAAAAAGAGGAAAGTAAAAAGAAATGGAGGAAAGAACTGGGAGGCAAAGAGCATTTATAACAGTCTAAATAAAAACATGTACATAGGTAAATATATGTATATATGATGATGGGAAATAGATCTAAGTGCATATACTTATAGAGTTAGTATTAAGGGAGCAGATGGCCATTAGACCTCCACTCAAGCACTTCCTCAATGCAAGAACACTTTGTTCTATTAAATTGGCATTCCATGATGCTTACCTTCCGAACATTATCACTGAAGACAAATGTGTACATAAGCAAAAGTGGTGAAGAAGGTTGATGGTGCCCAGCTATCAAAAGATATAACATCTGGGGTTTTAAAGGCTTCAAAGTAAATAACTAATTCAGAAGAAACAAAGCCCACATGGAAGAAGCACACCAGCCTATGTGATCATGAAGTGTCAAAGGGATCAGTTATGAGGCGTCAAAGAACTAAAAATCATATCATTGCATGCCCACCTTCTTGATATGATTGCTGAAAACAAATGTGTGCATAAGCAAATGTGTTGAAGAAAGCTGATGGTGCCTTGCTATCAAAAGATACAGCATCTGAGGTCTTAAGGGCTTGAAGGTAAACAAGTGACCCTCTAGCTCAGAAGCAACAAAACCCACATGGAAGAAGCACACCAGTCTGTAAGACAACGAGGTATCAAAAGAATCAGGTATCAGGCACCAAAGAAATAAAAATTATATCATTATAAATGAGGGGGAATGCAAATTGGGGACCCAAAACTCATCTGTAGCTGAAGCTACATCCCCTTACAGAGGGGTTTGTGGGGAGGAGACAAGTCACTCAGGGTGCAGTGTAGTCACAGTGAAATATGCTACTTTCCTCTAGTTGTTAAATGCTTTCTCTCCCCCCTCCCTATCAAGATCCCAGTTCTACCTTACAAATCCAGCTAGACCAGAGGATGTACACTGGTACAGATAGGAACCAGAAACACGGGGAATTCAAGACACATGATCCCTTCAAGACCAATGGTGAGAGGGGCGATAACAGGAGGGTGGAGGGAAGGTGAAGTAGAAAGGGGGAACTGATTACAAGGATTTTCATATGGCCTAATCCCTGGGGCATGGACAACAGGGAAGTGGGTGAAGGGGGACATTGGATAGTGTAGGATATGACAAAATAATAATAATAATTTATAAATTATCAAGGGTTAGTGAGGGAAAGGGAGCAGGGAGAGAGGAGAAATATGAGTATTTAATACAAAGGGCTTAAGTAGAAAGAAAATGTTTTAAGAATGATGATGGCAACTAATGTACAAATGTAATTTGCATACTATAGATGTATATATTGATTGTGATAAGAGTTGCATGAGCCCCCAATAAAATGATTTTTTAAATTGTCACAACTGGATCACAATATCTTAATAACTGGAGGAACTATTAAACTGTCAAATTTCAATTCAGCTTAGATCCATGATGAATGCTCAGAAGAAGAGCAATCAAGATATTTTGTACTACATTGGGCAACCCTGCTGCACAAGACTTCTCTGAAGATATCACATTGGAGACTAAGTTGTGCCTGACCTAAACAATGCTATTTTAAGTCCCCTCATATAGATGCCAAAGCTAGATCATACATTAAAGACAAAGAAGAATGAATACTTTTTAAGTTGGGTCTTAGCAAGAAATCTTAAATACACTATGGACTGCCAGAATAAAATACAAATCTATTTGGAAGAAGTGCAGCCACAATCCTTTTAAAATGGATGGCCAGCTTGAAACAAGTACTCCATCAATGCAAGAACACTTTGTTCTGTTAAACTTGCATTTCAAGATGCTTACCTTCCCAATATGATCACTGAAGACAATGGGTGCATAAGCAGAAGTGGTGAAGAAAGCTGATGGTGCCCAGCTATCAAAAGATAGAGCATCTGAGGTCTTAAAAGCTTGAAGGTAAGCAAGTGACCATCTAACCCAGAAGCAACAGAGCTCACATGGAAGGAGCACACCAGCCTATGTGATCACAAGGTGTCAAAGGGATCAGGGATCAGGCATCAAAGATTTTTAAAAAATCAAATCATTGTGAATGAGTAAGAATGCAAGACTCATTTGTAGGCAACTGGACAACCCCTTACAAAAGGGTCACAGTCAGGAGACAAGACAGTTAGGGTGCAGTGTAGTAACGATGAAACACACATTCTAGTTCCTAAATACTCCCTTGCCCCCCCCCACCACTATCATGATCCTAATTCTACCTTAGAAATCTGACTGGACTGGAGGATGTACAGTGGTACAGATAGGAACTTGATATACAGGGAATCCAGAGCAGATGATCCCTTCAAGACCAATGGCGAGAGTGGCGATTCAGGAGGGCAGAGGGAACTGATTATAAGGATCTACGTATAACCTCTGTGCTGAGGGTTGGACAACAGAAAAGTGGGTGAAAGGAGACATCAGACATTGTAAGATATAACACAATAATAATTTATAAATTATCAAGGGTTCATGAAGGAGGGTGGAGGAGTGAGGGGAAAAAATGAGGAGCAGATACCAAGGACTCAAATAGAAAACAAATGTTTTTAGAATGATGATGGTCACAAATGTACAGATATATCTGCCACAATGGAGGAATGTATGGTGTGTAATGAGAGTTGTACAAGTCCCCGGCTTTTTTGTTTTGTTTTGTTTTTAAAGAGTAGTTCAAAGGCTCAAAGGGCTCAAGTAGAACAAAAGTGTTTAGGAATTGATGATGGTCACATATGTAAAAATGTGCTTGGTACAATTGATGTATGGATTGTTACAAGGGCTGTAAGATGCCACAATAAAATAATTTATTTTTAAAAAAAAAAGAGTTGTAAGAGCCCCACCAATAAAAATGACTTTTTAATTTCCCTAATAAAACCCATGATTGTGAGGGTGGGGGGAAAGAGAAAGATGGGCAGATTTTGCCTTCCATAATTTGGACATATTTTCAGGAAGAATTAGTCCCTGAGAAAAGAAATCAAGTTTGGTAGACGATCAACAACAAAGTAAGCCCTCAGGGAGAAGGCCTGACAATGGGCTCAAACAGCAAAGGTTGGGTGCAGGACTGAGCAGTTGATTCCAGTGGGAACCAGCTCTCTAGCCCCTACCAACAAGAGGCAGGCAAACTTAAGAAAGTTTCTAACACCGTATATACTCGTATATAAGCCAAGTCTTCCAGCACATATTTAATGCAGTTTTTGTGATAAAATTAAGTGCCTTGGCTGATAGGTCAGCTTATACTTGAGTATATATGGTACATTACCATAAAATTAGAGCAGTATATTAAGTGTACGTTTAAAAAACATATCTTTCATTGAATTATTTTAAATAAACAGAAATTCCAAAAATTTTAAACCTATTAGTACTAACATGACTACCATAATCAACAAAATTCTTTAATAATGCTCTCAATTTACCAGTGAATTATTAATGTAAATCTCATCACTATAATATATCCATAATATCATTCTATGTGATTATCTTCATTTTTAAATCTATTTTTTTTTGGTAAACTCATTTTATAGATCCTCTATATACACAAGGAACCCTGTAAGGTAAGCACTGCAAGGTCAGTATTTCCAACCCCCCAGTCACTCCTCATGAGAAAATAAGGCATTCTTCCCCCTAAGGAGTTATCATCCACAAACCCTATGAGTCCCAAAAAACTTAACGGTAATGGGTTTGGTTTAAGCATTTGGGTATATGTTTGCATGGAATGATGTTCACATGTTTCAACCCACATGTTAGCCAAGACAAAGCTATACCTCACAAAGGACCTCTGCCTGCATCCATTGACAGGAAATAAGAAAGAGAGCATGAAAAATTCTGATGCAAGAAATCTTTTTGTACATATAGAAGAATTATAAGATAGTAAGTAATTAAGTAGGTATAGAAGTATGACTAGTATCATTATATTTGGGTTTTTTTAAAACCTTCGCAAGTTATTGGTATATTCAGAAACATACAGGAGAACATATATAAAGCCTAATGTCAAATTACTGACACTATTTATATCCATAAGAAGGGACTGGGAGAAGTAATTCTACTTTATACCTTTCTATATTGGTTGGGTTTTGTTGTATACTTCTTTGATTGTGAATTGAGGTTTCTGTTTTTGCTTTCACAAAGTTATATGAAGGAGACCTGTGGCCCAGTGGGTGGACTGCAAACTGCAATATGGAAACTTGGAATCCCTGAGCCAGTTTCTGATGTGGTAAAAAGTCTGGGAAACCCTGTGTCATGTTGCTACAAGTCAGAATAAGGGATATGGGCTTTTTGTTATTGGCATGCATGTCAATGAATTATAATATTTTAGTAAATATTATTGTTTTATTAGAAAGCAAATTTTGCAGCAAAGTAAAATCAGAATTTTAGAGGAGTATGATTATCTGCATGTTTTAACGATCACAGTGGCATAAAGGTATATGACAATGAATTAAGATTATGACCAAGCAAAAGACACATTTTTTTCTCAATGCAATACCTTACTAGGATTGTTTAAAAATTCTTTCTCTGAGAAAGAAAAATCTTTTAGCAATAATTGAAATGTTATAAGGTTCTTTAGTTTATTGATTACATTGACCAGATTTCTTATTAGTTGGATTAAGGGAAATTGCAATTTTGTTATACTGGCAGTTAGTTTTATATAGTCAGTTTTCAATATTCTGCAGAAAAGACCAAGGAGAAAAAAAGAGATGTTAAGCTTCATGGCAATTTGTTCCAAAAGGTGAACCTAATTATCACATTATGCATAAAATGGCTCAAATTACCAAGAGCTTTCACCTGACATCTAAGTATGTTTGTTATGTAGTAACTTATCTATTAAAAAAAGAACTATCATCTTTATTTGCTTCTGTAAAAGACTGCTTCTTTAACTTTTTTAATGGCTCCTTTAAAAAAAAAGTGTGTAAAGCTAAGAGAAATGGCTGGGAGATCATGTTAACCAAGACAAAGCAGCACCTCACAAAAGACCTTTAACCTGCCAGAGTCACCCTGCATCCCTTCACCTGAGAGGAGGGAGAGAGAGCCAACGCATCTGATGCAAGAAATGAAGCAAGCTACATGAACTCGGCACAGTTAGAAATAGAGCGCAGAGAAAGCATGTAATCGGCTGTAACTACCCATCTATCCACAGAACAGCTGCATCGAATTCCAATCAAGACAGCTCTGCCTTGCAGACTGGGGGCTATTTTAAGGGATAGGCTCAAGGGAGTATTACAATGCTCCAGCTCACAAGAGCTGACTCCAAGATACCCGCCTTTCATACGACAGGACTCTGACTCAGCTGTGCTAAAGGTGCTGTTGTGTTTCAGTTGGAATTAAAACAAGTTTGCAGCAGTCATTTTACTGAAACTCTAGCGGAAGTCAAAAAGCAACGGTCATATTCCATTGTCCTTACCTGCTCAGAAGGGACCAAGGTCAATTTCTAGATTTGTCATGGTGATTATGCTCCACACAGTCAAAATAATCATCATCCTTTAAATTAATTTGCATAAAAAGTGTTCACATGCCCTAGATTTCATTCAAAAGAAGCAAAGTGCTTTTTTCCCCTTTGTATTTAAACTAGTAAATATATATGAAACATCTATGTTGTACAGGGCCTTCTGCTAGATCAAGGGTAGTAAGTTTTTTTTTCATTGCAGCTTTCATGTATTTTTAATATGGATACTTTCCTGTTAAATGTAGCTGAAGTTATTTTTGCAAAACATAACTATTTGCTAATACTTTATAAAATAATAAGAAAAGTCTTCCTTATAAATGATCTGATGGAAACTTGTGATAATTTTACATTTAAAGAGAAAAAAAGCCTACCCCAACCCCCTTTAATTTGGAAGGTATATTCTATTTTGAAAATATTTATTCTTAATATTTTCTATTTGCTGGGACTCTGATCTCAGACATTTGACCATATCAAAGTCACCGTTAAACGTATTAAATGGTACCCCCTCTGGTTATTTCCTTCTTGAAGTGTATCAGCCAGAGTTCCATCTGAAAAATGACTACAAAAGCTGAAATTTCCCAACTTATGTCAAGCAAGGAAAGTCAGTATACAGAGTTGTGTTAGTCTGAGTAGACTAGAGAAACAAATTCATAGGACCCCAAGAAGGATATAACCCTTATATTATAAGAGAAAGGCTTATATATAAGAGGAATGGAACATTAAGAAAACATCCCTACCCAGGCCAGTCCAAAGTCATAAGTCCGATATTAGCCCATATGTCCAATACCAGTCTATGAAGCCTCCTTCCAACTTATGAAGCACATGTATTGACACCAGGACAGTGGGTGCAGACTCTTGTGTATCCAGGTGGGGTAGAAGCATCCCAGTGCTGGCAGGGGTCTCCCCATGGCTCCTCATTTCTAGGGCTCAGGGCCCATCATCAGTATCCATTCACGGTAGAAGCATCTCAACATTGGCTTCTCCAGCCCCAGAGGTCTGGTTCTATCAGGGCTCCTCCAGGTTCTAGGACTCAGGATCTATCAGCATGCGACCATCTTGTCTTGTCGGTAAACCAACTCCAAGAGACTGAGGCTTTGGTCTCTCACCTCCACCAGGGGGTGGGGAGGTGGTGGGGGGGGGGGAGAGATATTGTGAAAATTCCCAGAATTCTCAGAGAAAGCCATGCCCACACAGAGATCTCATTAGCTATCTCTAGATTGACAAGCTAGACTCCACCCCTACAGGAATGAAAAACTCCTTTGGAAGGGTTGGAGCCCTCACCATCTCCCCCAGGGTTTAAATCTTTCAAGGACTCGGAAAGTGGTTGACGAAGGGAGAAACCATGATAAAGAGCACACCTGCAGCCAGTAGTAACACAGGTGATTCTTCCTTCCACCACAACTACCACCAGCCCAGGGAGAGACCATCATGCAAGAAAATGGACCAGAAACTGGGCAAAACCACATAACTACTAAAGCTCACCCATCTGCCTATTTCAGCCAAGGGAAGAAATGCTTGGTTTTTGCTTCTCTTCCCCTTTGTACAACTGACATATAGTGTAATGCCTGGCTGGCAGAAATTCTGGGAAATGTAGTTCCAAAGCATTCTGCTAATGCTGTGCAGATGAGAACATAGAAATGGGGAAATGCTGATAAATTAAAATAGAAACTTATAGGTAGCTGGTAGGATTGAAGAAGATTCTTTGCTGGTTGTGTTAGTCAATGATATTTAGCCTGTGATTTGACAATTGTAGTGCTACTTATTGTTTCACTCGAGTTGAATGAAGGTCATTGTCAATTCTCTGCTATCTGCTTAAATTTTTACTCTTTGATCCCTTCACTTTTCTTTCCTTCACTATTTGAATAGAAACTCAAAGAATAAAAATGAAAAGGAAAAGAAAGAATGTTAAAACAGAGAAAGAGGTTAGCATTAGGTTTTAGAAAACAAAGTACCTGTAAATTCATTGAAGAATCCATAGTGGCACAGTGATTAAAGTGATTTACTGCTAACTATAGGACATTGTTCTAAATTTACCATGCACTCTGCAAAAGAAAGATGTGGTTTTCAAAAGCATCATGTCCTTGGAAATCCTGTGCAGTAGTTCTAGTCTGTTCTACTGGTCACTCTGAATCAGAATCAACTCAGTAACAACATGGAGTGGTAGATTTTATTGCTCATGATTTATCCCATATTTGGGTAAATAAGAGCTAATCAAAGTTGTCTTTATCCTTTATCATGTCTGCGGTGGTTACATAATGTGGTTTCACTTTGAAGATTAAAAGTGTAGGAATACCCTCCTTTTCTTGGCGGGGGCAGGACGTGCAGTCCTGGTCCCCATTATGTACCAAGGCAGAGAGAGTGGACTCCAGTCCACCCCCGCCCCCCCACCCCCGGCGTCATGGCTTTGGTGACAGCGGCTGCCCGTCCGCCGGTTCTATCCTCAAATGCCGGAACAAGGGGGAAAAAATGTAGGAGTAAAGCCTGGTCTGTCACTCAGGATATAGTCAGTGAGGCCTTTGTGTGGGCATGGCCTTCTCCTGAGGATTCAGGAAACATTTGCATTTCCTCCGTGAAGGCAGGAGATAGTGTTTCTCTCTGCAAGACATTTTTTAGGAGAGACCATATGAAGCTACCCTGAAACAGAGTTTTGGAGCTGAGGGGAACACATAGAGACTCCTGCCAGTACTGATATGCTTACAACACTACTGGAGCCACAGGACTTCCACCCCACTGGCCTGTAATCTGCCTGTGTTCGGTGTCATTGTGTTTCGTGAGTCTGGAGAGGACTTGAACGGTTGGTATTGGACATATGGACTAATATAGGACTTATGAACTTGATCTGAACTGGGCTGGGTTATTTTCTCAATATTCATTTGCTCTTGTTTATAGTAAGCCTCTATCTTATACACATATGTGTGTTTATGAATTTGTTTCTCTAGTCTACCCAGACTAACACAATGTCATTCCCATTTCATGTATTTCTTCTACTTCCAATAAGCGGGATGAGATACGGAAAACTCAATATTACAAATCACTACCTATTGGGCCTCCACTGAGTGGCCCACATCGTAAAAATACCTTCAGCTTTATTCTATTCAATCTTCATAGCACAGTTGCTTTTGTTTCCTAAATAAAGAGAACCAAAACCTTGGGATGTTGTTGAAGGTTGTAACCAAGTTAATTCTGACCGACAGTAACCTCTATGTGCAGAATACAGTTGCTCCAGAGGGTTCTAAAGTAAATCACCAGGCCTGTCTTATGAGGCACTTCTGTGTGACTTTAAACCGCCAACCCCTGAACTGATCACAGTGACCAGTGCGTAATACCATCAGGGAGTGAACAACAGAAACTGAGGGAAAGGAAAAATAGTGGCCGGTGTAAGAAATGAAAACAATAATAATTTATAATGTATCAAGCTGTCCCAAGGGTGGGAGGTGGGAAGGAAGGAAAAAAAGGAGCTGATACCAAGGGTTCAAATAGAAAGTTAACATCTAGAAAATGATGAGGGCAACATAGGTACAAATATGCTCATATAATTGATGTATGGGATGTTCTAAGACCTGTCAGAGCCCCCAATAAAATTATTTAAAAATCAAAAAGGAGTTACAGTCTTGAAAATCCAAAAGGGCAATTTCAACATTGTCATATAGGGTCACACTGAATGAGAATGGAATAAATAAACCACCAACCCCTGAGATTTGCTCCACCCAGGAGTAAAGAGAAAAAAATCAAATAATAAAGAGAGCAAAGGGTTATTAGCTCATAAATCAAGATTCATGAAAATATTACAAGTAATCCTACATTTATCTGTGAGCTTCTGAGCAACCATGGTGAAAAGCTACAATCTAAATACTTTAGATTGTTTTGAGAAAAGCCCTGAATAAATAGGGCAGGAAAAACTGTCTCATTTCTTTGTAAGAAAGGATATTATAGTTTACACATTTTAAATAAGGCTATAGAGCAGTGGTTCTCAACCTGTGGATCATGATCCCTTTTGGGGTCAAATGCCCCTGATTCATAACAATAGCAAAATTACATTTATGAAGTAGCTAAGGACATAATTGTATCGTCGGGGTGGGGGGCGGTCACCACAACATGAGGAACTGTATTAAAGGATTGTGGCATTAAGAAGGTTGAGAACCACTTCTCTGTAGTCTTATAGTCTTATGTAAGTCATGAAGGTTAAAATTACATCTAGTAGGAGTTAAGAACTTCAGGATTTTTGCCCTTCATCACTCTTCAAGATTGCCTGGATAACTCATTTTATTCTCCAAAACCTTTATCAAAAACATACTAGATGTAGACACTGTGCAAAGAAATGATGTAAGAGTCATGTCTGACTCCTTTGGCTTCAATAGACTTCAATCCAATTTCACACAAAACCAATTCTGGTTACCACAGGGCAAAAGTTCGACATGACTCCACCCTCCATCCTTCTTTTACCTTGCTGTGACACCAAATGTTCCTCCCATAGCCCTCTACTTCTCTGCTGGGTCGGATAACCCATTGTAATAGCCACATAACCTACAGACAATACTCACAATTATGGAGTCTTCTTAGTGAAGTTAACAGCTTAACCACAACCCAGATGTAGAAAACACTTAAGGTTACAGTCTTTGGTCCCCAGTAGTGCTTCTTCTCAGCCATCAGCCACCTCTCTCTCGTCCACAACCTTTCAGATGCTCTTGGCCTCTAACTTCACGAGCAAGGAAACCCTCTGGCCTCACTACTGCATGGTATCAGCAGTGTATCTCTTCTCCTAACTCTGTTGCCTCTACTGCCTCTGCTATGTCAGGCAGAGATCTACTTGTGGCTTTTCTTTCTGGATACTTCCAGCATACTTTCTTCTCTAACTCCTGAGATGATCCTCTTATACACCGAGTAATGGCAACCCTGACAGATCCTTGAGGAAGAGTCTTCCCCTGATGGCATAATAAGCTATATGCTGAACTTGTTTTATTAAATATTTTTATAAACCCATTGTGTCAAGCACATTTGAATATATGTTGCCATCACCATTTTCAAAGCATTTTCTTTCTACTTGAGCCCTTAGTATCAGCTCCTCCTTTTCCCCCACCCTCCCCCACCCTGTCTCCCTCATGAACCCTTGATAAGTTATAGGTTGTTATTTTCATATCTTGCATCATCCTCTGTGATCCTTCACTCACTTTTCTGTTGTTTGTCCCCCTGGGAGGGGGTTATCTGCAAATCTTTGTGATCAAGTCTGCTTTTCTCTCCCTGGTATCCTCCTGGTATCTCTATTCACATTGTTGATCCTGGCATGTGTGTGATATCTATCCTAGATTTCCTGTGTTTCAGACTCTTCTCTATAGCAGTGTGTGTGTTCTGGTCTAATCCAAATTGTAAGGTAGGATTGAGGTCATGATAGTGGGGGCAGGAGGAGCATTAAAGAACTCTGTATTGTATAGGTGCTATATTGCACCCTCAGTGGCTCTTCTCTTCCTTGTCACCCTTCTGTCAAGGGATGTCCAATTGTCTACAGATAGGCTTTAGGTCTCCACTCCTCATGCATACAACCCCTGTTCACATTGGTATGATTTTGTTCTGAGTCTTACAAGCCAGATACCTATCCCATTGACACCTCATGATCACACAGGCTGGTGTACTTCTTTCATGTGGGCTTTGTCCCTTCTTAGCTAGATGGCTGCTTGTTTATCTTCGTGCCTTTAAGACCCCAGATACTACATCTTTTGATAACTGAGCACCATCAGCTTTCTCCACCACATTTGCTTATGCACACATTCTCTTCAGTGATGATGTCAGGAAGGTGAGGATCACAGAATGCCAGATTATTAGAACAAAGTGTTCTTGTGTTGAGGGAGCACTCGGGTTGAAGCTCAATGTCCTTGCTACCTTAATTCTTCACATATAGATATAAGTACTTAGGTCTGTTTCCCTCTCATTATAGATAAATATATTTACATATGTACATGTCTGTATCTAGATATCTGTAAATGCCCTTTGCCTCTCAGTTCTTTCCTCTATTTCCTTTGTCTTTCCTCTTGTCCCACCAAGATATCAGGCTTTCATTCAGGTTTAGTAATTCCTCATTGCTACATTGTCCTTGATTAAACCCCAGTAGGCATCCTACGCACTTCCCTCCATTGGTTTCAGTTCACTTGTTCCCTTTCCCCTGGTTTGGTCCCCGCTACCCCCCTCCCCTGCTTCCTTTCTCCCACATCCTCTTCTTCTGAATCCCCCCCCCCCTTCAAACTATTGGTTCCATTGTTTCCATCTCATACTTGTTTATCCCACTTATCTTCACCAGATGGACATGCAGAGAGGTTAATAAGTGCAAAGACCAGGCACGGCCAAACAAAAGGAAGACAAAACCAACAAAACAGCAACAACAACAAAACAGCAATAAAAAGAAAGCTAATGGCAAAAAAAAGAAAAGTCTATAAACAGTTCCAAGTCTGGGTTTTATTTTTAATCTTTGGGTGTGTTTTCCAGTCAAGTCAGATGGGGTGCCATACTCCAAAGTGTACTTTTGGTATTTCCTTTGCAAAAAAGATTTCATGGCTTTGCTCCTTTTTGCTGCTCTGTTGCATGCCCTTGGTGTTTTGCCCAAGTATGGTGGGGTCAGATGGTGCACAATTCCCACACGGTGTCTCCAGTGCTGTTCCCTGCAGCGCTATGGTTCAGTGAGGGATGTCATGTCTCATGGTGGGGGCCAGTTTTATGGTCCTCTCTGTACATTGGGTGCTCTTAGCAGTAATATTGTCCTCAGGGCTTGGTGGGCCAGAATGTGTTCCCCTCACTCTCCATCATTCTTCATTTTTCCTGTGTGCTCTAATCAAATGTGACCCTCTCCCCAAGCTGTAGCTTTAGTGTTGTTCTCTGAAGTGTATTATTTTGGTGGCGGTGGGGAGTGGGGGTTGGGGTAGGGGTTTCCCCATATTTGGGATTAGGGTCGACACCACAGCCCTCTCTGTTGGTTCCCCGGTACATGCCAGTGTGTTGCATTCTTGGTGCACTGCGTTGAAGTCTGGTTTCTCTCTCCCTCTCCTGTGGACATGTAACTAATACCCTCCCCAAGAAAAAATAAAATAAAATAAATAATAATGATGATAATACCCTCCCCTTGGGTGGGTTATTACCCTGCTCCCCTTCCTACTCATGTCTTCCCCCCCCCTCTTTCATCCCCCTGTTATTTAGTTGGCTGTCATTCGTTTCCCTGGACTGGGTCTGGCCCTGCCATAGTATCTGGGCTTCACCCAGGAATGTATGTATATATTAGCTTCTTCCCTAAGTCCTATGTTTTAAGCTTACCTCTGTGGGAGTCATGTTGTACTTATTATTTTGTGCTTGGCTTCCTTCACTTAGCATAATTTCCTCCATGTCTTCCCATGTGGTGATGTGCTTTCTGTGTATATCACTGCTTTTTTAGTGATGTGTAGTACTCCATTATATGGATGCACCACAGTTTTTTCATCCATTCATCCTTTGATGAAATTTGGATTGTGCATGGAGTGAGGTAAGGGTCGTGCTTCTACGTTGGACTTCTAACTGCAAAGTTGACGGTTTGAAACCATTATTCACTCCATGAGAAAAAAGATAAGCCTTTCTGCTCTATAAAGAGTCCTGTCTTATAAAGTCACTATGTGTCGGAAATGTCTTGATGGCAGTGTGTTGAGTTGATACCTTATTTGCATGCCTCCAACCTGTCAATTGGTGGGAGTTACAGAGAAATGGCTATAAGAGTCATAAGCAATTAATTGCATTTTACCACACAGACGTTGTACTGGTGTTACTAGAACTTTGTGGGGGAGAGATGAACATACAATCACCCATAATACAAGGTTTATTGTGTGAAACTAGCAAAGGGCAGAAGAAGACTTGCTGCAGGAATATGTTCCATGAAGTATTGAGTGAAGTAAGACAGTTGTGAGAGAACTATTGGGGTATAAGACTGACAGATGGAACGAGGAGTACAGCAAGAAAAGAGGGCAGAGTCAGCAAGGAAAATAGACTGAGCGTTTACCCACTGGACCAATACTGTAAGCTGCTCTGTCTAACAGATATATGTGCCTCAATCATGCCCCCCCCACCTTGCTTCAGGAATTTCTACAATTAGAATGTACTGGTCTGCCTTCAGTCCTGTTTTTATGCCTCTTTTCTTTGACTTCCATGTCCATTTTTAAATTCTGTATTTCAACAAACCTTGGGCACCATTATGACCTCAGGTTAGTGTTGTCCCTCATCTGGGAGATAGGTATCTGTAGTTATCTTGTCCCTGTCCTGTTTAAGGCTTAATAGATATTCTGCATAAATACACAAAAAATGTATTTTCTAGAAGTCAGCCACAAATAGGCACCATGGACTCAGAAGATGCCGAGGGTTGAAATGAGTGATAAATGAATGAGAAAAGCATACAGAGTTAGGGCCAACACAAGAATACACAAAACCTCTAAGTAGGAAGTGCATTTCATATTGAATTTCATATTGTAAAATGAAAGTCCAATTTTAATGTTGGCATCTACTCTAGTCAGATGAGACACCCAATAGCATTCTGTAGGCCAAATAAACCATAGTGATCGGCCAGATATGTTGCAGTAACCATTCATTTGATGTCTGAGTCAGATGCGTTATAAAAACAGTAATTGGATTAATGGTTCCTTGAGAGTACAGTAGAGACAATTGGGAAGAAATGGGGAAAAGAATGGAGAAAAATGTTCTAAAGCTGATTTTGGTAATGACTGTACAGCTCTTCATGATGTGATTGGACTAATGAATTGTATGGAGTGTGCATTATAAGCCAATAAAACCATGGAGTGAAAAAAAGCCCTCATCTAACTCAGACAGTTCTCGTTCCAAAGATGAACCCCATTTATCCTTTAAAATGATGCATACTAACATATCTCAAACATTTCCTTGCTGTCAATGTTGTCTTAGATCCTCTTCATGAATCATCACTGATCTCATACAAAGTCACTTATTTGCAAGAAGCCCCGAGTGAACACAAGGAAGGGGAAATGGAAAGACAAAAATCAGTTGTGCAAATACTATAGCCACTTAGCAGTGTAACATTTGTCAATTTCTGAAAATAAAGACTACTGATTTTCATTTATTTTACTAATGAGAAGAGGATCTTTTTTGGTAGCAGTAAAAATGTTGCATTTCTGGAACAAGAGCCTTTACCTAAAGAAGGAGCCAGAGTGTCTCCATTGGAAAAGCATTGGATGGCTAACCACAAGTCGGTTTAAACCGACCAGCCAGTCCAAGTGAGAACAATCAGACTGTCTGCTCCCCTATAGATTTAAAAAACCTGTAGGGTCATTATGAGTCAGAATCCACTTGAGGGCAATGCCTGCATCTTAGGAAGAAAAAAGAAAGCATACCCAGTGCATGAGATTATGTAAAGTCCAGTCTAGTCTACAATAGCGTGTAAATCCCCTCCACCCCTTACATTTGCAGGTATTCTGTGCTTTCTCAAATTTTCTTATCCACTAATGATTACTCAAGGAGTCCACATGGTTTAGTTGGTTAAGTCCATGTGGTATAGTTGGTTAAGTGTGCAAGTGGTTAAGTTGGTAAACTGTCAATGGCAAAAATCAGAGGTCCAAGCCCACCAGCGCCTCCATAATCATATGCTCCCACAAAAACACGTCATCTCAGAAACCCTGCAGAGTGGTCCACCCTGCCCTCGAGGGTCACTCTATGACCATGAATAATGATCTCTCAAAAGCCGTGGGATCACTTCCTTTTACATCACTGCAAAAAGAAAAATAGCAGGCCACATTGCAATGAATAAAAAGGATGCATGAAAAGGAGCTTTAGAGCAGTTTTAAACTGTACGCCACTTGCTCCTTGAGTGGAAAATACTATCATACTTTGTTGTAAGATGTTTCATAGAAACAAATAGTAACTTAAAGCATTCCATAGACAAAGTTTCTAATCCTCATGGAACAGGCCAATGTTAATATCAAATTATCGATGTTAATACTTCTGATCACATAGGTCTTAAATGTAAGTGATGAGTATGCAGGTAGCTGAGGACTCCTGGAAGTGTCCTTATATACTCTGAGAAAATATGGGGAACTAGAAACTCAGGCTTTACTTTTCCCCAAGAGTAGCACTTTTTCAATAACATTGTTGAGTACCTAATGGAACATAATGAAAACCCCCCCCCCAAAAAAATCAACAATAAAATCAACAATTTCAGAAAAAGAAGGAAGGGAGGGGGGGTAGGGGAGAAAGCCCCATCTGACAACGTTCTCTTTGCTTACAAGTTACCACTTACAGAGCAAGCACTATAGAGAGTACAAGTGTACATGCTTTCAGTTTCCGAACAAAGAATAAGAATCTAAAAGGGTAAAAATGAAAATGTGTGCTGTTCTTCTGCGCTGAAGCTGAGAGTTATAAAGGCCCTGTGAACAATATTGAGTTTGTGGTGGCACAATCACATCACGAAAGATTTACCTTCACTCTGCAAACTCAATATAGGGCAATAACAGTCTATTACAAGCAGAGCAATACAACATCAAAGGAATGTTTAAAAGAACTAGACAGAACCTTTAAATCAACGCAATTGAGTTATCCTCCCCCAAAGGAAGAACCATGGGAGAGCTCATAGCAGGATTTTTCAAGAGGTGTTACTAATTTACCATAAGTTATATTTAATACACTTTTTAAATGTAGTTTGTAATCTCACTCCACTTTTTAGAACACAGAGCAATAAATTAAAAGAGAAACTGTCCCCAAAGAGCAAGAGACCAGGAAGGGGAAAAATGACAATTGTTTTATTCTTTGGGGGTTAACACTTCAAATAATTCTTCCATAACTGAAAAGGCTTATTAGATCTCTCCTTTCGTGATTTCACTAAGATTCCTCAATATGATTCAAATAAGAACTCATAGTCGTAGCAACAAAAATATCAAACCAGCAATGTTCAAATTCTGTGAAAAAGTAGCACTTATTGTTAACGTTTTAAAGAATGGCATTTCTCTTTAGCATCTCCAACAGAAGATAAGCAAATTTGCTCTGATTTTTATGCCTTAATAATGAACAGTTGGAAAAATAAAAATAAAATAAAATAATGAACAGTTGGAAGGTTGAGTTTCTTGTCCAGGCCATGTCAGAAATGCTAGCAGAATTTATTGGAGAGCAGTACATGTCTCCATTGGCAGTTTCTAGGTATTTCCTTGCCATTTTAATGTTTTTCAGATATTTCTATTTTTCATTTAGAAAATATGTGTTTCATTTAATTAGATATTAATATAAGATTATTTTTCTATGCAAATACTATCATATATAAAGATATCCTTTTCAAAATATAAGACGGCTTCAAAAGTTTGTTGGAAAATGGAATGAACAGCTAATGAGACCTTTTCATGAACCTTTCTGATGCTCCTTCATATGTAGAAAAAGTCTTATCCCAAATTCAAGAAGTAGTGTTGCCAGGACCAGTAAATATTGAGCAGCACTACTAAAACATTCATCATCTAGTAATGTCTGCTATTTGCATATATAAAGTAAAATGATACATTCCTAGTAGGTGCTAATAGTTCCAATTCTTTAAAAATGTGTACCCATTTTGTCTCTTGTTAAGCATTTTAATTTTGATTCAGACATCCTGATTTATACTGAGGTAATTATCCAAAAAGGCTTTAAATTCCAGATAAATTGTATCTATAGTAGATTTTCAGCACATAAACTGTCTGGTTTAGTGATAGAAACACACCCATAACAGGTGCATGAAACTGCCTGTAACACATGGCATATGAGGGAAGTACTAGGGCTTATCCCTTTTGATAGAGGACAGTTTTATTGGTGTCATGCCATAAGATTTTATACTAAATCAGATTGCATTTGGATATATACACTATAACTGGCGATAGAAAATATTTAATTCATGTTTATAATGTTTTTCTTTTTATAACCAACTTCCTAAATTTATTTTGGATTGACCTTTATGTCAAGATTATTTCGTTTGAAATTGCTCGTTACTGAAAAATTTTCCCCGCAGATATTTATATCACATTTGCATTGTGCTCTTTCTTTTCTGAAGCATGCTACTTAAATTTTATTTTTTATCATCCAATTATATTACACTAATATTATTTTTACTATAAAAGCAGCATTCTAAGGGCCGAGCCCTGGTGGCGTGGTGGTTAAGTGCGGGACTGCAGCCCACTGGCTTGGTGGTTCAAATCCAGCAGCAGCTCTCCAGGAGCAAGACTTGACCTCCCACTCCCACCAGAGAGCAGTGATGCCTCCCAAAAAACAAATAAACAAAAAAGCAGCATTCTAATTTATAGTACTATAATTTTGCCTGGGTAGTAAAATGCCAATTTGGTGATTTTCTCTGTGGTAATAATCTTTATTATATATGGTAAAAAATTGCAATATATGGACATATACCATCAACTAAGATGACCACCTGAAACATAATTTTTCTTTCTCTACAAACAAGTTGAAGCTTCCAGCTTAATTCTGCTCCAGTGGAGGGGGGGGTGGATCATTTTATTGTAAGAGATTTAACAAAAGAAATCTTGGACAGTAGAAATTCATTCCATCAGTTATTATATACCTATAATTGGTAAGTTTCCTTAAATCAATTTCTCTGAAAATGAGTCTTCGTGTTAAATGTTGAAAAGAAAGTCAGTCCTGTGTATGCATTGGGAAGTTTATGTAGGATTGCTTGTTTGCAACTGTCATACCCAATCCATTCATACCATAACTGAGAATTGTTACTTATTTTTATTTTCCTACCACTAACCTATCTAGTGAAAATACCATGGATGGTCAAAAGACCAAAAAAAACAAAATCTGTCTTGAGAGAAGTACAACCAGAATGCTCCTTGGAGGCGTGGGTGGTGAGACTTCCTCTCACTTACTTTGGACGTGTTGTCGGGAGAGACCCGTCCCGGGAGAAGGATGTGGCGCTGAAAAAGCAGAGCAGCGGCATAAAGGGAGAAGACTCTGAAGGAGGTGGGTCAACACTTTGACTGCAAAAATGCACCCAAACCGAACCACCTCTGTGGGGACGGTGCTGGGCCAGGGTGTTTCATGCTGTTGTATATAGGATCACTATGAGTGAGGCCGACTGGACGGGACTAAAAACGACAGCAAAGATGGTTAAAGAGCCCTGGGATCGTAGTAGGGGAAGTTCTAGAATTTTCATCAATTTGGAGGCAAACCTAGCGGCACAGCGACAAGCTGAAAGATTGTACTACAAACCCACCAGCCGCTCTGCCAGAGAAATATGTGGCAGTCTTGTTCCTTAGAAGTCTGCCACTTCAGACCCTCAAAGAGGCAGTTTCTCTCTGTTCAATGAAGTCACCATGAGTTGGAATTGATTTGTTGACAGTGCAGCAAACCATGTTAACGCTATCACTAAACGCCAACGTGCAGCAAGAAGGTTCATGTTATCTATTGTTCCCCAAAACCGAAGCTATCACTATGATGTCAATTCCATTACTGAGACGCTACAGGACAGAGTAGAACTTTCCCACAAGGTTTCCAAGCCTTGAAACTTCTGTGGAAGCAAACTACTAATTCCAAACCTTATTCCCACAGAGGACTTTGTCAGTTCAAAGCATTGATCTTTGATTGAGCAATCAAACTTGCAGTCACTCCTTATGAAGGTCTAGTCTCAGAAAAATAACTACACTGATATTTGTTCAATGCCTGCTGTCAGCATTGTGGTTGAAATCATGGACACTCAAGGCTCAAATCTGGGCTTGAATTTCTGCTCAATTTGCCAATGATATTAGTGTAACCCAGCTTTTCTTCTATAAAGCCTAGATAACAATATTATGTATAAGATTGCTGAAAGGACTGAATTATATAATGCTTACAAAATACAAAGAAGAGTGGGATATAGGTAGTATTCAAGAAATGTTAGCTATTCTTGTTGAATATATATATTCAGAAATGTTTTGCTATCTTCCAGTCTATGACATGAGCATTACAAAGTTTAACCCAACAGTAGAATCCACTGGCTGTGATAACACCAAATAGAAATGTTGACTCCGGTGTAGCGATTACAGAACCAACACCTGTTGCTAACAGTAGTGGGACCTGTACCAAATATCAATGA
>PVJH01016425.1:0-50601 GCA_004026705.1 Nesogale talazaci
ATCCATTTGTTCTCCCTGTTCAGAGATCAGCTGGAAGCATTACAATAAAAATTATTTAAGTCACATGGTCTTTAATCTTCCAGCAAAATATTGTGCCCATGCCAGCAATGAATCATAATGCATTGTTATGCCTTTTTATAGTCTGATAATCTGTACTGTGTGTTTATAACCCTTGTATGCTATATTTTATGGGGGGCGGAATTCCCACCACCAGCAACCTGCAACCCATAAATCTACTGCTGTAACTACTTGGTTTGATGGTGGGACAAGGAGCAAAATTTCAAATGCTGTGGTGGATTGCACTGCATGCCCCAAGGTGGGTGTTGACATAATGGGGCCATGATGCTCAGTGGCTTGCTCTGACCTCTGGCAGAGATGGAATGGTGGCAATGTCTCCTGTGGCCCCACCTGAAGTGACCGGTGGATCAGTTGTAAAGGGGATTGGAGTGAGACCCCACACCCTTGCTCAGGTGGTGTCCCTGATGCAGTGTGGGGGAGCTTCCCCAGGTTGTGGCCTCTGTCACCTCCTACCTTACAGGACATAAAGAAAGAGAACTGAGCAGAAAGTGGAGGCCTATTACCACTTAGAAAGAAGAGGTGGAAGTGGAGCAAGTCATGTGGACCCAGGGGCCCTGCACTGGGAATCCCAAAGGAAGACTGATGCGAAGGCACATGGTGGCTTCCAAGGACAGGGAGTCCACAGATGCTAGGAGGAGACACAAAGGCCTTTGAAATGAGAGTGAGAGCAAGAAGTAAGAGTGAGAAGAGTGAGAAAGAGAGAGAGAGAGAAACTAGCTTCCCCAAGAACTGACCTCCTAAATGTGAGGGAACATGTACGTTCCTGTTGATTAAAGCCAACTCCTCTTGACATTGCTGTTAGAACAACTCTTGGGAATTAAGACAGATGCCTAGTTTGATGTCATTTCTGCCTGACTCTCCCTAGACTCTCAGAAGAGGTAGGATTTCATTCTTACTTTTTATTAGCTCTAAATATTAGCTCTGGAAGGGAGGATTGAGAGACTAGCTATAAACCATGTGTCTTGAATGAACATCTAAAGAACATCCTGAACTTGCCAGGCTGAGGATAGGCAATCTGATCCTTGGCGATAACTTAGCTCGTTAGTTTTGCTGCACTTAGCGCAGTTATCTGTCCATACATTTGACACCCAAGGTTGCATCTGATTGACTGTGTTGTATATTAATTAAGTGACAGGACTGATGATAGGCTTACATCGATTTTTTTAATGCCACGAGATCTAGCCACTCTACATTTGTGATCGACTAGTAGAGCACAATCGACATATTGAGCATCCCTGTCAAAGGGCAATTGTATATGGGAAAACATTCTAGCCCAGTCCAGATCAGGTCCATACATCTGATATTAGACCCAAAGTAAAAGACTAGTCCTCCTCTTTTATCTACCACACCTGTTCTTGACCAATAGGCATGTGAACAAAATGGACATGGTGCCAAGGAAGGAGTTTATGCATCGGCGTAGCAACATGGACTTCCACTCACCAAGGTTGACTTGGCTTCTGCCACTGCTGCCCCATTTGCCACTTCTATCATTGAGGGGACAGCATTTTGTTCTTATTGGTGTTCTCCTAAACACCTGCTCTGGACATGGATTTTCTTTTCCTGCATGCAATGCTTCTATCAAAACTACCATTCATGGACCTACAGAATGCCTCACCCACAGGCACGACATTCCACATAGCATTGCTTCAGATCAAGGAACTCATGTCACAGCACATACAGTGTGGCAGTGGGCCCATGCCCATGGAATCCACTGGTTGCATCATATTACTCATCATCCTGAAGCAGCTGGCTTGGAAGAATGATGGAACAGCCTCCCAAAGACACAATTACAGTGACAAGTAGGTGCCAAGAAGTTGCAGGACTGGGGCAATGTTCTCCAGGAGGCTGTATACACTCTAAACCAGCAGGCAATAGGTGCTCTTTCCCCTGTAGCAAGGATTCGTGGATCTAGGAAACAAGGGGTAAAAGCTGGGGTTAGCACCACTTACTATACTCCTAGAGACCCACTTGCAGCATTTTTGCTTTCTGTCCCAGAAAACTCTGTGTTTCAGGTCTGGAGGTCTTGGTCCTGAAGGAAGGAACACTCCCACTGGGAAACACAGCATAGGTTCCACTGAACCAAAAACTGAGAATGCCTCCTGGCCACTTTGGGATCCTCATGCTTTTGGATCAACGGGTCAGGAAGGGTGTCACTATACTGAGTGGTGTGATTGATCCTGATTACCAAGGAGAAATTGGACTGTTCTACCTAATAGAGGTAAAGAAAAATATGTCTGAAATCCAGGAGCTCCCTTAGTGTTACCATCCACTCTTTAAAGTAAATGGTATACTACAGCAACCCAATTTTGACAGGATTTCCAATGGCCCAGATCCCTCAGGAATGAAGGTTTGGGTCACCCCACCAGGAAAAGAACCATGGCCAGCTGAGGTGCTGGCTGAGGGCACAGGAAATACAGAATGTGTAGTAGAAGAAGGTATCTGTTACAACCATGTAGTCCACTGCAAAAGTAAGGTTTGTGATTGTCAATACTTCATTATATGTGCTTATGGAATATTTTCCTTTGTTCCTATATAATAGACCATAACAATTAGATTTAGTGTGTTTTCATTTATATATATATATGATAGATGTTTGATGCTAAGTGTGTGATTTCAGTAATGTCTGAAAATTAGATAAAGCTAAAGAATTGTGTACAAGTGCCAAGTGGACAAGGGGTGGACTATGATAGTTATATTTATTGTGCCAACTAGACCAATAGGAACAATGGGGTGGAGTTTGATGATGTCACAGCTTAATTGGAGGGTGACCTAGATAAAGGAAGACAGCTGCCATCCCATAGCTGTCCTGGTGATCATACTAGCGTGCTGCTGGGTCAGCTAGTTCTCTGTCTCAGCCTGTGTGCTATACCACCTGTGGGCCAAGCAAACCCATGGATCATGTCCCTAGAGCTTGAGGCTGCTTTGCGACCTGCTTCATCATGTTCCTGGTACATATATTGCTTAAGTTTGAGCCTGGTGGATTTTTTTTTTTTTGCCATGCATGATATTGAGAGCCCATTAGGGCCTGCTTTACTAAGCTCCCAAGCTAATGGCTATTGCTGACCCACCCTGCTGCCTGCTGCCTGTGGGCAGACTCTGCCTGTCTTGACTGAGGGAAGCCTCAGCTGGCTCTCTGCTTCCTCGACCTTGGACCTGGCAGCTTGTGTGAGTTGAAAAAATTCCTGTTCATTAACATTTCCATGAAAGCGAGTTGAGCCGAGCCTTCTCTACTGCCGTCTGGACTTGTTAGCTGTTATATTCCTTCTTGCTTTAGAAACCTATCTTCTTGTCTATGTGTGGTCATAGGTGTTTTGGTTTTGTTTCTCTAAAGAACTCTGCCTAACAGGAAGGCTGGGGTATTCCTTATGTTACCTACGCTTTCCAGTAGCCTGCCCTTGGCACTTTTCCCAAACAGAAATTGGATTATGTCCTTTTGCTATCCTAAGCCCTCCAATGGCTTGAGTCTCACTCAGAAGAAAAGCCAAAAGTCAAAGGACTTTTCAGAAAGCAAGGTAATTTATCTTTATTTTCTTTACTGAGCTGGGGCCCTGGTGGTGTAATGGCTATGCCTTAGGCTACAGTCTGCATGGTCAGCAGTTAAAAACCACAGTAGCTCCTCGGGAGAAAGACTCTGCTTTCTACCCTGTAAAGAGTTACAGTCTCAGGAATGAACCAGGGCTTGTTGTGAATCAGCTTTTACCCCATGGCAGTGAATCTTTATTGATGATCTACAAGCCATCATCTTGAAGAAACTTTCTGACGGGGAGTTGGCGAGCGGGGGCAGAACAACACATTAAGGGCTTGGCAGCCCCATTTCCAGTTGGAATACATACTTGTTTAAGATGGCTTTAAGGCTGATCATTTCAGTGATGGTTATAATATTGAAAGATTGGGGCAGACCAACCTTTAGGAGACTCGTTGTATAAGTTCCAGTGTGGGAACGGTGGAATATTGTAGGACAGTCTAAAGACTATGGAGCCTGGAGCTAAGGTAGGAAAGATGGGCATGAAAAGTGGTCAGATAAAGGGCAGAGGTTTTTTTTTAAGTCATTAGATTATGAGCTAAGAGATGAAAAGGAGGAAAGTTAATAATAACTTCAAGATTTTTGAGTCACTGATAGGTGGTCTTGACAGCACATGAGAAAAGGAAGATGTCAGTCAGTGCAGTATGTTGATGTCTGTCAGTGGAGTACATCATCGTTTCCGTTAGGACAAGTGACACTTGAAATACGTACCAGACATCCCAGTGCTGATATCAAAAAAAAAAACACCTGAGTCTAGAGTTCCCAAGTTCAGAGGAGATTTCTGGCTGCAGATAAAAAGGGGTGCTGCATTAAGAGGTGATTCTGAAAGCCATGAGTCTCCATTTTCTTGGAGACTGGGGATCATGGAGGTATGCATGAAGAGAGAGAGAGAGAGGAAAAGATGGCAAGGATGGGGCTTTGGTTTTACCTTGCAAGAGACTGAAAAAAGGAGGAACCAGCAAAGGCAAGGAATAGCTGCTTTTATAGGAGCAAAACCGAGAAAGCTACCTCGGTGTCTTATAAGTAAAGACTGGATATTGAAAGAGGACAAGCAAGATGGAAACACACAACTGCAGCGGGCATTTGCCAAGGCGAGGGCACCCGGCTGTGAAGGACCAGGTCAGTGGGTGAGAGAAAGGGCCTACAGATCCAGGGTCAAAGGCATAAGAAGTATTTCTATTTTTCCCTCAAAAGAAAGGAGAAGAGTGAGGGCATAGCATTACGATGAACCCAATGGAAAATTTACTTTTTGAAATTGTTTTATATGTAATAAAGCATTTCAAATTTTCATATATTTTATAGGTATAGTGACATTGTGGGTAACTGCTCCCACTGCTTGATTCCATCACCTCTACCAGAAGCTTCTAAGAAATTCTTCCCTCTTTCTCTTTCCTCTTCCCTGTTTATAATCATTTATGCACTCTCATCTCTATATATTTGCCTATAGAAGTATACACACTTGCCCTTTTATGACTGACTTGCTTCCCTCAATAAAGTGTTTTCAAAGTTGATTCATGTAGCCTGATTCAGGCTGCATATCTCTTTCAGATGGGATACTATCTCATTGCACCTACTGACTCCTGTGTCAGTCCAGAGAGATGAGAGGAACAAATTTCAGAGACACGCATATAGGTATATACAAAAGGAATGTGACACTAAGAAGGCATCCCAATCCAGTCCAGCGCAAAGTCATAAGTCCAATGATAACCCATATGCCCGAAGTCAGTCTATAAAGCCTGCTTCTGACTCAGGAAGTCACAGGTCAGTGGATGCAGAATTCTGGCGCTGGCAGGGGTCTCCCATGGCTCCTCGCTTCCAGGGCTCAGGTCCATCAACAGCATGCCACTCCAGCTCAGAGGTCTGTCTTCATCAGGGCAAAGCCGTGTGATCTCTCCACTGGCTCCTCCAGCCTCCCAGCCGCCGCCATTCTGTGTTGCCTGTGGTTAATCATCTCTAAAACTAACTCCCAACAACTGGGGAAGATAACTTCTCATCTTCATGAGGGAAATACCACGAGATTTCCCAGGAGTCGCAGGTGAAAGCCATGCCCACATAGAGGCCTCATCGGCTACTCAATGGCTTTCTCCTGATTAAGAGGCCAGACTCCACCCCTACATTTCAATTATAAAATTAACATAAGTACATGACTGCCGCAACTCCAGTCTGCTTATTTGCATATCTATTAATGAACACTTAGGTTGTAGCCACCTTTGGGAGCTCGAAAACAGTGCTACAATGAACAGTGGTTGTATCAAGCAGGGTTCTTTTAGAGAAATAAAAATCAGGACACTAGTAATTCTTTTTATATATTGATATATAGAGAAAGGTATATAAGATAAGAAAGAAAGAGTTAACTATCTATAAAGCAGTACAGATCGCTCGGTGCAACTCACTTGCGTGAGGCAACTAGAAGACTGGCAGTCCTTCAAGTCTTGAGGGCCGCTGAGTAGTCCTCTGTAGAGCAATTCAAGCTATCTGGTCACAGGCAGCAAACAGCAGAATGGGTCGCCAATAGTTAGCCAGATGACAGAGTCCAACAGTCCCTAGTTCAAGAGATGTATATCCCAGTAGCGTGGCGAAGTAGGGCTTGAAGGATCCTCAAGTCACAGCAACACAGTCCATGATTAGGTGTCCCATGGGTAGTGTTGCTTGGAGGACGAACAAGGCAGCTGTCTGGTCCGAAGATCCGGAAGCAAGAGAGAGGGTGGGACTCGCCGAGCTCTTCCTATCTCTGCCCTTCAATTCATCCCGTGTGTTCATTGGCCATGCCCTCACAACAGACCCACCAATCTTCTGTGGCCATGTTGGCATAACAAACTTAGCCATCACACTGGTGTACAAGAGAATGCTTCTCTGTTCAGGTTTTTGGGTAAACACCTAGGAATGTAATTGCTGGATCATGTGGTAATTCTACCCTGTCCCACATGTTGGGTGGTTGCTGGGATGGCGATTTGTGTCCTTCTATGATGCTCTAAGCTATCCAGTCATATTCCAGGTGCCATCAGGGTTGCTCATTATAGACACATTTCAGTAGAATTTTCATACTAAGACAGACTAAGAAGAGGATCAGGAAATCTACTTCCTAAGATATGGTCAAATGTTTGCAAAAATGGGTTCTCACCCCTTCAAAAATGGTGACACTGGCACGGGAACAGTGTTTCATTCAATGGTACACAGGGTCACTTTAAATCAGACCGGCCCAAGAGTGTCTGATACCAAAAACCGCAGCACATGGAGACAGCCCAGTTTTGCTGAAAGGGAAGAGAATCAGAACCCTTGGTGATAAAAATCAAAGCCTGCAGCCTTCAGTGTGGATCACACTTCAACATAAAACAAAATCCTCACCACAGGGTCCTAAAGCCACATATGGAGAGGTTTTTAATTGTTCTTGGACCCACAATCAGTACCCATGGAAGCATCCATTAAGAACTCTAATCACACATTACATTTGTGCAAATCGGCCAAAGATCTGTTGAAGGTGTTAGAAAGTGAAGATGTTGCTTTGAGGATTACGTTGTGCACTGTTCAAGTCCTGGTGTTTGTGATTGCTTCATATGCACTTGAGAATTGGGCAGATAAAGAATACAGGAGGAAAAGTGGCATATCTGAATTATCGTGCTAGATAAGAATATTGAATATCAAATATGGACTTCCCAAAGAAGAGTCAGGAAATCTTTCTTGAAAGAACTACAGGCAAAGAACTCTTTGGAAGCAAGAATTGGATTTTTTGTCTCATGGACTTTTCTAGTACATCATGCTTGGTAAAGAAGAGAATCAGTAAAGAAAGGAAGATTCTCAATTCAATGGGTAGGACTAGCAGCTGCGACAATGCCCTCAAACATGATGAACATGGAGAGGATGGTAAAGGGGCAGATCATTGAGTCCAGGCAGTCCAACAGCAACGAACAATAGCAAGAACATGATCCTTCTGCAACTTACTGTTTGGGGACTTTTCCCAAGCTTTTCCACAGGGCAGTCCCACCAGCAGGGAAGGAGGATTCCAACTTCTCCACATCCCTCCTAATATCTTCAGCATCCTGGCTTCCTTTCTGTTTGGTTTCAATCATAGGCCTCCAAGTGGTCCCTCAAGGTACTTTTCATTTGCCTTTCCTTCATACCTAATTCCTTCACACTACCACATCCTGATGGTCCAATATCCTTCAAGACAATGCTTTGAAGCTAGGCACAGGGCTTTCAGTGGCTTCTTCCTACCAAGTGGAGAGCTGAGTGCTTCTTTGTGGTCCTTTTTTTGTACATGGGAAAGGGCTCTTCCTCAGTCATATTTTGAGTGCCTTCCAACCTGAGGGGCCATCTCTGACAATGCTCTTCTTCTTTTTCCTCTACTTGAAATGGACTACTCTGTCACCAAAGACTCACAACCTTTCTCTCCTTTGTTAGACATGCAGACCACTCAGGGGGTGGGGGGTAGCAGGGGAAAGAAGTCTGGAAGATTTGGGGGGGGGGTTGAGTCTTCTCTCTCTCTTTTATGAACTTTTTTTCTCTAAAGAAACATATCTAAATGATAGACCATCTATCTACCCCCATCTCTGGCTTCCTCCATGGTCTTTGAAATCCTTTCTTTTGAAGTAGAAACCACTTTTCTTTATTTTTCCTTAAAATAGTAGTGTCACTAAATGCTTATATGTATGACTAGCTGACTTTGCTAAGCAGAATGTTCTCTACTTTTGTCCCATATGTTGCAGTGTTTAAGAGATTTGTCATTTTTATTGATGCATACTATTCCAGTGTATGGATGTACTAGGATGTGCTTATCCATTGGAGATTGCAGATTGTGGTTGTTTCCATGTTTTTGACTATAATGGAAATTGCTGCAATAAGCACAGGTGTGCCTGTGTCTGCTTGTATTATATACTTCATTTATCTAGGTACATACCCAGTAAAGAGGTTGCTGGATCCTAAGATAGTTGCATTTGCATTTGTTTAAGAGAGTGCCATACTTAGTCCCTTTGTGCTTATAGAATTCTCTGTCCACCCAGCAATGTATGAGCATTCCAATCTCTTTTCAGCCTCTCCAGCGTTTAAAGTTTGCTGTTATATTGAATTTTGTTGGAAGTGTTAGTGTAAAGTTGTATCTCATTTTGTTTTTAATTTATCTAACTGCTAGGAATGAAAACACTTCTTTAGATGTTTGTTGGCCACATGAATGTAATCTTTAATATATTGTCTATTCATGTGTTGTACCCATTTTAAAAATTGGGTTGTTTGGATTTTTCTTTTTGAGATGTTGAAATTTTCTATAGATTTTGGAGATTAGCTCATTTTCTGATAAATCACTACTAAATGCTTTTTATCAATCTGTGGGTTCTGTTTCAATTCTTCTGATCAAGTGTTTTGATTTGCATAAATGTCATATTTTCAGAAGGTCTCAGTGCTTTACTCTATCTTCTATAGTACAGATCATTTTCATTACATTAAGTAGTGATGTCTTATCCTAGAGCCCCTAAGTTTGTCTCTTTTTTGTTGCTGTGGGTATTCATGGTTATGTGGCTCATATTCGGCCTTTGATTCATCTTGAATTAATTTTTGTAAGTGGTGTGAGGTATGGGTCTTGTTTTTCCTTTTGCAGTTGAAAATCCAGTTTTCCCAGTGCCATTTATTGAAATGGCTATCGTTTCTCTTAATGTGCTTTAGTCTTTCCTCAAAAATTGATTGTTTCTAGATACTTGGTTTTATTGATAATGCTCTGCTTCTATTTCTTAGGCTGTCAGTAATTGACTTTGTTTCAATGTTATGAATAGGGTTTTTCAGTAACTAATTCCTCTGAAGTGGAAAACTCCTTCTTTGTAGTTTTTCTTTTGTTGGGAAGACCTGCTGAAGCATGTTCACTTTGGGTTACCCTGCTTGGCCTTGATATACCAGTGACACTGTTGTCAATATCCCCACAACACACAAGCTGCCAAAGTTGGACAAATGACAGAACTTCATTTGTTGATGGAACATGATTCAAAATGAGAAGGAAAAGCTGCAAACATAAATTAATTGTTGGAACTTGGAATGACTCTAGGAAAATTGGAACTCATCAAAAATAAAATGGAGCACATCAAGAATTATATTCTAGGGCTTAGTGAGCTGAAGCAGACTGTTATTGGCCATTTTGAATCACAGGAATGATACCATCAAGAGGAATGGCTTTGCCGTCATTATCAAAAGGGACATTTCAAGATCTATCTTGAAGTATAATGTTGTCTGTGATATGACATCTATTTGCATTTAAGGGAATCCAATCAATGCAGCCATTATTCAAATTTGTGCAGTAACCACGAAAGCCAGTGATGAAGAAATTGATCTTCCAATGTCTTCCATATGAAATTGGTCCACCAATGTCTTCTGTATGAAATTGATCAAATGTGCAATCAAGATGTATTCATAATTATTCGCAATTTGAATACAAAAGTTAGAAACAAAGAGAAAGGAAGAGTAGTTAGAAAATATGGTCTTGTCGATAGAAAGGAAACTGGGAGTCCAATGAAAGAATTTTGCAAGACCAATGGCTTCTTCATTGCAAGTACCTTGCAGCACAAAAGGTGACTGCATATGTGGACTTCTCTAAATAGAATTCACAGAAATCAAACATACTGTATCTATGGTAAGAAAAAGATGGAGAAACTCATTATCATCAGCTAAACATAGTCCAGGGTGAGAATGTGGAGCAGATTATCAGTTCAAGTTGAGGTTGAAGAAAATGAAAACAAGTACACAGCAGCCATAATTTGACCTGGATTTGATCCCACTTGAATTCTGAGACCATCTGAAAAACAGAGTTGATGCATTAAACACGAATGACAACGATCTGATTAGCTGTTAGAGGACTTCAAGAACATCATACATGAAGAAAGCAAATGTCACTAAAAGGACAGGAAAGAAAGTATCAACATAGGTTTAACAAAAAAAACTCTGAAACTTACTTTAATCATCGAGCTGCTAAGGCAAACGGAAGAAGCGATTCAAAGACTGAACAGAATATTTCAAAAGGCATCTAGAGGTGAGAGAGTAAAAATATTATAATGAAATGTGCAAAGACCTAGAATTAGAGAACCAAAAAGTAAACGCACACTTAGCATATCCTAAATTGGAAGAACTGAAGGAAAAAATTCAAGCCTTAAGTTGTAAGATTGAAAGATTCTATGGGTGAAATACTTAAAAAATTATTTTATTGGGGGTTTGTACAACTCTTATCACAATCCATACACTAATTGAATCAGGCATGTTTGTACATATGTTATCATCATTCTTTTCTGGACATTTGCTCTCTACTGAGCCCTTGGTGTCAGCTTTTTCCCCTCCCCACTCCACCTCTTACGGGCAAAATATCGAATGATGCAGAAAGCATCAAAGGAAGCTGGAACAGAATACATGGAGTTGTGATACCAGAAATAAGTAGCTTACATTCACCCACAGTCAAGAGTAAGACTACAATGATGAACCAATGGTACTGAATGAAGAAGTCCAAGCTGCACTGAAAGCACTCAACTAAAGGCTCCAGGAATTCATGGAATGCCAGTTGAAATGGTTCAACCAGCTGATGGAACACTGAACAACTCAATAGTCTATGCCAAGAAATTTGGAAGACAGCTACTTGACCAATCAACTAGAAGAGATCCATATTTTTACTCATTCCAAAGACAGGTGAACCAACAACATGCACAGATTACAGAACACTATCACATGCAAGCAAAATATAGCTGAAGATTATCTAATAATGGTTGCTGTAGTACACTGACAGGTTCAGGATAGATTCAGAAGAGGACATGAAACAAGGGATAGGATTGCTTATGTCTGCTGGATCCTGACTTAAAGCAGAGAATACCAGAAAAATGTTTACCTGTGCTTTGTTGATTATGCAAATACATTCAACTGTGTGGTCCATAACAAACTAGAGCTAGCTTGGACAAGATTGGAAATTCCAGAACACCTGACAACAGTGAGACTAATGAAAGAGAACAGAAATTCTAGGAATGAAAGAGAGAGAACATTTTGGAGGATGTCTTGGTGTGGGTTCTCCAGAGAAGCAAAATCGGTGAAGCTTACATTTGTACACAAACACATGGCTCCAGCAAAGTGATGACTCACACAGTTGTAGAGGCACACGGATTCCAACTCAGTCAGTCTGATATCAGTTTGTGGGGCCTGATAAAGCCAAGACAGGCCGGCCAGATGTCAGGCTTCTGGCTGCAGAGGTGAGTGAATACCACTAGCGTGTCAGGTTAGACGGCGGGCTGCTGCTGATTCCCAGCACTGTCAGGTAATGATGCAGGTCTCAGACTCAAGCCCAAAGACCCAAAGGATGAGCCGGATGCAGGGTCCTGATCCACCCAAAAGCAAGCGAGCTTTCCCACAGGGTCCCTTTCTCCAGAAGACAATCCAGAATGCCCAGGAACATTCCTTTCAACTGCTTGTGTCCAGATTGCAAGAGGAGTAAATGCGTTCTGAATGGCCCTCGTCTTCTGACAAGGGAACAGCTGGCTGGACATAACAGAGCCCACGAGGGACGTAGCTCCATTGTGTTAGACATCATTATGTAGAATCACCAGGTCTTAACTCCCAAACTGGCCCAGTCACGTTGACACAAAACCTGACCACAAACAAGTCTCAGAAACGCCAATTATCATAGGACCGGGCTGCGTTTTTAGGGTGAGTAGCAGTTGGGGAATCTCACCTCTGCCTCTGTTTCCCTACTGCTCCTCTAAACCCTCATCGGGGACCTCAAGTCAGGACAGTGCTCCTCCTTCGAGGTTTGTTCTTTCTTACCTGAGCACTTGCGCCCAGCCCGGATAGACTCACCTGAGATCCACTGAGAATTGCTCATTCTCGTTCTTGCTGGCTAACTCGTTCAGGTGCTAACTAGGGAGAAGGTGGGGTGGGGCGTGGGGAGAGTTTAAGGAACTGGCTCATGGAGATGTAGGAGCTGGCCAGTCTAGAATTGTGAGGGCCAGCAAAGTCAAATCAACCCAATCGGTTGTGATCCAGTCCATTCCATCGGGGAGCAGACTAGAATTACAGCGGGGACCTTTTGCTACTGTCTTGAGGTAGAATTCCTTCTTCAGAGAACGTGTGTTTTTCTCTTAATAGTCAATTGCTTGAGTCTTCCCCGTCATCATCACTCATTGTCAAGAGAGATCTTGCTTAATGGCATGTGCTAATCATGTCTGCAGAACTCTTTAAGGCAACATGGAGACTCATGTGTGAAGCTGCCCATCATTTTCCTACCTCTCATCTAATTCCTTCAACTTTTGTGGCTTGGTGTTTCTATGCGTAAAAGCTAAATATGTGTTAAAATAATATGATGTATTAATTACATATTATTATATTCTCATTGTTTGTTGCCTGAGACGTCTCTGGGCTTCTTCACTCATCTCAGCAGAAAGGTGAGCAGAGAGGCGCGGTTTTCAGCCGTCATCAAGAAGACCATTCCTGCAAAGGGTACTTTGAGCATCATCAGTTTTGACAATGTTAGGACCCTGTTGGTTTAGTCTGGGCACTGGGTTCTGGTCCTCATGTGCTCAAGTCCTCCCCAGTTCAATCTAGAGCAGAGGTCCTCAAAATTTTAAAACAGGGGGCCAGTTAACTGCCCCTCAGACTACTGGAGGGCCGGACTATAGTTAAAAAGTATGAACAAACTCCCTGCAGGCCTGGGATGAGTCGGCTGCTAAGCAGGACAGCAGTGGCGGCAAAAACACCTAGCGGGCTGGATAAATGTCCTAGGTGGGCCACATGTGGCCTGCGGGCCGTAGTTTGAGGACCCCGATCTTCAGAGTCCTCTCATCTAGAGTCATAATCATCGAGTTATAAGTTACCTGAACTTCTATGCTTGAACCTGGGCATCTGGAGGACAGCGTTGGGCTACGGAGACGGAACGACAGAGAAACATGGAGAACAGTGGGGGGTGTAGCTATGAGAGAGTCCCTGGAGCTTCAGAGAGATAGCATGCAAGGCTTCTCACTGAGGAGTGGGGGGCGGGGGTCCAAGGCTGCCTCACCAGGCCTAGCAGGAAAGGGCTGACACATCCGTCACATCCCTCAGAGCAGAGTTCCCTCCGACACCCCTGGGGCTCCGTGAGTCAGAAGCAGCTGGCTGGTCCCTAATCTTGTTGGCAAAAGACGAAAAGATCTAAGGACATTCAGGCAGGTAGACTTGGGTATCTGTCCTTGGATTTTCTTACCCAAAGCATGCTGTTGGCCTGGAAACACGGGGGACGTGGCTCTAGACTGCCCCAGGGAACCCTATGGACTGGCTGAAGCAAAGAGCATTTCTCTTCTCACCTGCATGCAGCTGACCTAGGCTCCCGAGCCAGGTGGCCAGCCACAATCCAGCCCATGCCCCATGCCATTTTTCCCCCTCTCTCCGAAGCTACACATAACTTTTGGAGATGTAAATTTGTAAAATGTCAGCCTTTATGTATTGCATTTTTGGCATCTACTTCGGATTTTAAGAATGAATGTTGTCTAATTATGCAGAGGGACTTCGGACAAGGAAATATACTAAGTGTGCATAAATAGACAACTCTAAATAATGGCACTTGTGCTAAGAAGTGTATTTTCTGGCAAGCGGCTAATTTATAATGGTCATAGATAAATGCATTAGGGTATGAGCTGCTTGTCTTTATTTATTGATTTGAATGGGGCGGTATTATATTTTTGAATATGTCTTATTAGGTCTGTTCTCCATCTTTTACAAAGCTGCTCATATTTTATGTGTACTGACACTCGCTGCCCAGAGATGTTGGAAAGTGAAAGCGATTTTACAGTTAAAAAGGGAAAAAAGTCGCAAATATGCCTCCCTGCTTATCTCCCACTCCAGGTGAGCAGGCTTGGGTCAGTCCCACAGAGGCACCTTTCCCTCCCGGGCTGTCTTCTGCTCGTTCTCGATGCAGACGAGAGGTTGGGAGAGGGGTTCAAGGATCACATCCACTGCCTTCTTAGTGCATAAACCACGACTCTGGGTCTTCTGGAGTCTATTTAACTTTTAGCTTTTTTCTTGGCCTAATTCAATGTCTTAGTTCACTGAGCCTTTTGGATGTGCAGAAGCAGATAATGTGTTACACCACGTTCATTTACTGTTTCCTCAGACGTGTGTGTGTGTGTAGCTCCCTTTCAGTTATTTAAAAATGTCTCACTCTTGTCACGCCAGTCATAAGATGTAGACTCATTAAATGTCAGCAGAGCGGGCTGTGTAGAGCAGCCTGGCCGAAAACACAGCTCCGCTCCAGCCATCAACTTCCTGCTGAGCGAGACCTGCCTCCCTGACAGGTCTCCCCGCACCAGCTTGTGGGAGAGGTCTGTCTAAAAGAGGCAAGTGTGTCTTCTGCCGGGGCCAGGAAGCGGGCAGAGTTAGGGGATTTTACGGAAGCCCTCACAGACGCGGGAACTGGGGGTGTCCCAGAGTCCACAGGGGACCTGTTCTCAGGAGGGTAGGAGCTGGGAAGGTGTGTCAGCAGTGGTGCTGAGGAGCAGGGCTGTGCATCTGAGGGCCGCTGCCTCACCGGGGCCCGCCTCTGTCTTTCAAATACCTTCACATTTGTCACCTCGCAGGTGAATCTGCAGCGAGAGCACTGCCTGCCTGCACAAGCACCCTGCACGGGGTTCATTAGCTGCAGCCTCCACTCAGACCCAGCTCTCCCAGTGCGCACAGGAAACGCAGCCACCTGTCACTGCTGCTTCTCTTTGGTGTAGAAATCAGGTCTGGCCAAGTGGGAGGGAGCGACTGGGATCCGCTCAAACCTGCTTATTGGCTGCATGTGACCTACTCCACCATTCAGGAGAGTCTCCTGGTTGCCCAGAGGCCAGCAGGCCACAGCCCTGTCTTCCACAGTAGACTACAACCAAGCCATCAGCAGCTGCCCAACCAGCAGGGCTGCACGTCTAGAGATCTGATTGGTCGAGAGCAGTGTTTCCCAAATGGGGAGATACCACCCCTTTGGAGTCGGGCACAGTGGGATGGTCCAGGGAGTTGTAGGAAAATCACCTACACTTTATCTTGGCAGGTGGGATAAAGTTGAGGACACACATGATCCTGGAAGATGGACCTGAGTCATTTCGTTTTTCTGTAAAGAGGATGGTAGTAGGCCTAATGAGGTTGCGAACTTGTGGAGAGAAGCCAATCAGAATTACCCTGCCTCATTTAACACAAGGGGAAAAGACATTCTTTTTACACGGGGATGGAAGTTTCCTTTGCTTCTGCTGACCGCTGGCCTCCTTGAGAAGAGACCCCTCTGCCCCCACTGTGTCCTGTAGCTTCTCACCACAAAGGGCCAGAGGATGTGTCACCCAGAGCATCCACAACCCAAGGCTGGATCCATCAGTAGGACAGGAACCCCAGAGTACAATGGAGTTCTCAGATGTGGCCGGGCCACAAGAGAAGACTAGTCCCATCGGAGGCACTGGAACCATTGCAGGGGTCTGGACACAATAGAGGGGACTGGAGCCAGCAGAAGAGACTGAGGCCCTTAGGAGCTGTCTGTGTCAAAGCTATTTCTAGTTGACTGCCTCTGAAAATAAACACCTCTGCTCTCTGTCATTACTGTTTCATTAACACCTTGGCCAAGTTCTCTGACCAAAGAGACTGTATTTCAGTATGATGTTAAATTATTCTCAGCCAGTGTGCAATGATGCCTGGTAACTTTATATCCATGGTGCCTCTCTTCAATTGACATCTGCAGCTTCCAGCACACACACACACACACACACACACACACACACAGCTAGCTGAGATCCCATACAAGAAAAGAAAGGGGAGAAGCAGAAACAATATCAACCAACCAGAAGAGCTATTTCGGGCAGCATCCCCATCAGGCTCTCCTTGCAAAGCAGTTTCACTGTAGTTAGTAAGTGCTCAGTGTAATCTAATAAAAGCCATTTTGCAATATTAAGCAAAAAACATCTGGTACCCAGAATTCCCTGATCATTTTTAACTAGATGCAATATCTCTCCCTTTCTCTTTCTCTTACAGACATGTGAAAAATAGCCTAATAAGGATCCTTGCGGTAAAATCAGACGGAGAGCGGGAGGACGGGTCCACGTCTCGGCAGCCCACCGGAGGCGGTGCCGCCCGCGCCACGATAACCATCAGTGCTGGCCCAGTGCCGCTGGATGGCTTTGTATATTCATGAAGCTGCTCATCAGCCGTCAGGAGAATGTGCAGTAATCCTTGGATGAAATAAGGCCAATCAGCAGGATAATGAGGAAGGTAATACCTCCCAAGAGGCCTGGAGTGGGTTTTCATCAAACCCGGCTGTAGCTCTCCAACTATTTGCTTTACAAATGCAGCCTTTGATCTTTGATTTGGGAGGAGAGTGGAGAGGCAGAGGGCGGTGGCATTGTCCAGCAGGCGAGGATGGTGAGCCAGGGCTGGGTGGGGCGGGGGCATCCGTCTGTTCCCGCTCACTGACTCCTCAGTTCTTTGTATTCTGTGCCCTGAGAGATTCACTGAGCAGATCAAGTGCTGGGTGGATCTTCTGTCTCCCAGAGCCTTTCCAGGAAGGACCCTTTATCAGCCTTCTCCAATCAGTGGGGCCTGGGTACATGTCTGCCATGGGGTTTCCTGGTTTTGTTCACTTTTCTGCAATTGTTTTTATCTGGGGGACTTCCCAAGGGACTTGAAACACCATCTCCAGAGTTTGCAGTGCACGCGGCGAGCAGGGCAGCAGTGGCTCACAGTTTCACAAGCCTTCACCCAGGTTCATCCTGGCTACAGGGAAACGAGGGAGCTCAGGGCTGAAGGCAGACTAAGAAGCAGTCCTACAACATCCCGACTCAAAGCTTGGATGTCGACAATGAACCTCAGCTCCATGGTGCCACACACGCGCCTTGGCATGTCTGTGGCCTACAAAGTGATGGTAAAGTCTGGTGGCAGAGAGCCTTCTGGGTAGAACACCTGGCATACGATGGAGGAGGAGTGTGCCCTCCATGGGGCGCCATCCATTCTTGGGTTCCATTATCTCTCCCCTTCATCTGCCCTCCACTTCCCACCTTATTTCTGTCTCCTCCTCCTCTCCAGGCCTTAGGCTGAGTCTTCTCTTCAGCATCTTAACCTCCTCCTGTCCCACCAGTCTTCTTTCTTCTCCGAGTTTATGTGGAAGGAAGACAAAGCAAAGCTTTCTCTGAGAGTTGAGGAGAGCAGCTAGCTGGTTATGGCACATAGAACCTGTGATGGACTCTCGGAGCACAGCTTCATGAGATGCAGTGGCCATTGGCGTGTGCCTCATTAGCTACACGACCTATGAGACAGGTCAGTGCAACCCACTTAGCCATGGCAGCCCAGCCCCAATCTCTCAAGACTCAGTAGAACAGCTCTGAGGGGTCCCCTGAGGACTGTCACATCTGGGTTATAGGGGCGGCTGGTGCACAGGTACATATCCAGGTGTGTGCTCAATGAGAAAGATGGTGCTGTTTAAAGTGGATTGTGAATTGTTCAGTCTAAAGAGTTGCTACTTCAACCAACCTATCTTGATTAAGAATGAGTTTTATTTTCTAAAGAACCGATCTTCACGACATTGCCAATGTTGAGGCATTCCCCCAAGGGAGACGTGTTTATTAGTAAGGGTGGGTGTTTTCAAAGGGATCTGACATGGGCTTTTCCTCTTCCTGGGGGTGGGGGAACAAAGACTGAGAAAAGGAGGGAAAATTCAGAATATGAAAAGCCCTTCTGTGGAAATGAAGTATAATGAGGTGTACAATAAACAAGGTCAAGCAAGTTAATTTGCGAAGATGAAATGAGGGGAGAAGGAATTAGAGGAAGCCTCTGGAGCACATCCGCTCACTTGCTGGATGATGATGATGTCATTAGCACATGCCCGCATCCCGTTGGGGCCAGGCGCCATCGGCACTCTGTGCGGGAAGACAAGGTCTTGGGAGAGCCTGCCGCTCCCGGGCCCCTGCACCGCAGATCTAGTCAGCTGGGCTATCCCTAGGACCGTGAAGCGAGCAGTTTGGAAGAGGCCCCACAGCCTGCCTGCCACCTTGGGGACCATTTGAGAAAACACCAAAAGGGTTCACAGTGACATTTGATTCTCCCGATTCTGGGATTTTTAAACGGTGATTGTAAATTAGTTTGAAAGCGGTCCCTCTTCCATTTTCTCTTTTCAAAATCTAATACCATTAAATGACAGAGATTAATTGCTAAAGTAATTACAGTTGGAAAGCAAAGGGACAGGTCTAGGAGACCATTTCTCTCCTGGTGACCAAGTCCTCCCTGACAATTATGCTGAAGGCCAACAGTGATTATTCCCTATGCACAGCCCCTTCACCAAAGGGCATAGCTGCTTTCTCGTGGCCAGGAGCTATTGGAAATGAGGTCATCCAGTTTGACTGGATCTCGGCCACCTGTGCAACTCAGGGAGCAACTCTGCACCTCCCCTCTGGTCACCTCCTGTGCCTGGCCTCTCACCTTGGTTTCTGTGCCCTCTCCTTGGGGCCAGCACAGGGCCAAGGAAAGACTGAGCCAAAATCTGCATTGGATATGAGTCAGTATGGAGTTGCCCCCATGTGCCCCCCCCCCATTCTTCCGGAGTTCCCCATTCTTCCGGAGTAGCAAAGGCCCATCCGAGAGTCCTCAAGATGGGGCCTGTCTCTCAGGCCAGGGGTCTGTGAGATGTATGAGGGGAGCCACACGAGGCACCCAATAAAACGCTGAAATTCTAAACACTTGGGCATTTCCCACGGATTAATAGTGGAGCGTCATAAAAGGAAGGAGTGAGTGATCCCAGGGAAAGGCTTGGAGATCACTGACTAAGATAATTGGCCCTCTGCCACCTCCAGCTCCTGCTCATCTCGGCTTCCCGGGGATAGGATGACGACGTGCTGTGAGCATCAGGCTTGCACAGGATCCTGTCACTGACCACGCCGCCTATAAACAGCTGACCTCAAGCCCGCTGGCCTGGCTGGGCCACTGGGAGAGATGCTGCAGGTCAGCAAAGAGGGCCTGGGCCCCAGTGGGGGAGTGGAAAGTGCTTGCCAGCAGAGGTGGGGCCGACTGACGAAGGTGTCATCTGGAGGTCTCCACAGTGTGAAAAGGAGCCACACTGGGGGCTGCCCCACATTTACTCCTGTCCTGGGGGGCTCCCAGGATGAATGAGTCCTTAAGGACATAACCAACCTTGGCTGAGAGAGACACCTCCTCCCTTGACACCCTACTCCCCAGCAGGGCCACGCAGCACTGTCCAGTATGGTGGGGAACAGTGAGCAGCAGACGGCTCAGGTGGAAGAGGGCAAGGGGGGGCTGGAGGAGCAGAAGGCAGGAGAGAGCCTTGGCATGGGAGGGGGCAGGCGGGTGTGGGAGCAGGAGGGGCTGAGAGGGAGGGGGTGAGAGGAAGGCTCCAGGCGCCTCTGCTTCCTTCCAGGTGCCATGCGGCATGATTTCATCCGTGAACCATAATCAGCTTCCTTAATGAAATATGTAATTAACATATTATAATTGTGGTAAAGATGATTTTGACAGAAATCATTTTCCATATCTAATACTATGCTAATTTAATCTGTTCCTCCCTCCCCGACATGACCTTTAGTGATTAAGTTTCATGGCGGAATTGTTGTGTTTTTTTTTTGGTGGTGATGGTGGTGGTGATGGGTGGATTGCTTTATCCACAGCGGTGGAGACCCTTCTCTGGGCCTGGCTGTCTGCCTCTCCCTTTAAAATCCCTCCTGGCCCTGTGAGCCCCCAGCCCTAGTGAGAAGATCCCAGCATGCCCCAAGGAGAAGGCAATGTAAGGGGTGATGGTGCTGTCTTCCCCGGGCCTTTGAAACACTGATTCACAGTGGATTCTCACAAGGTAGAGGTTAGATAGGCCCAAGTCAAAATATTTGATTTCTCCTCACCAACGGGGCTCTGGTACTCCCCTTTGGAAGTACATGGCTGTGGCTAGTGTGACTAGTAGAATTAAAGTTAAGCGATGCCACTGAAGCACTCGAGGTATGAGTGAAAATACAAATGGATGGAGGTACAAATATTCTAAACCAGAGTTTCTCTCTTATGCCACACGTGGCCCCAGATCTGACCTCATTATGTTCTACCAAACAGCTTCGCACAAGGAACTAAAGTTTTATAAGGGTCTCAGGGGCACCTGTGTCATGACATGGGAGTAGGTGTGCTTTTTTCTTTTTATGTTGGATGTCAAGAAGGACCAATGGTCCCTGAGACCACAGTCTCCATCTGTTTCCCTTTTGACACACAGTGGGAGACACAAGCTACAATGGGTTCTGACACGCACAGGCACGAAGGGTGGGAAGCAATACGTATAAGACAGTTTGTATCCATTTAAACTCTATTTCCTTCCATTTCCATCTGTGGTTTGTGGTGCTCACGGCACCTGCTTAACACTAAATTTGGCATGTTTTCGACCACTGCTGCTTCCATTTTTATTTCCCTGCTCCTTGGTTCTCTCTCTCTCTCTCTGGCTCTCATTTGCATACATGAAGGTACGTTTCATGGTGTCCCCAAATCTCTCGCAGGCTATGTTCATTTTTATTCCATCTTCCTTCTTGCTTTCTGGTTGGATAATTTCTACTGAGCTACATTCAACCTCCCCGATTCTGTTGTCTGCTACATCAGCTCTGGTTGTAAGCATGTTTAGCGACGACTCCGTTTCAGTTACTGTCATTTTCCACTGCAGAATTTCCATCTGGTTCATTTTTAGGAATTTCTATTCCTCTTTGGAGAGCCCCTTCATTTTTGTACTCTTCTTGAATTCTTTCCAGGGTGTGTTCTTCCAGCATGGAGGACGCTCTAACAGCTGAGTGGAAGTCCTTGTCTACTTCATACAACCTCAGGGACGACTCAAAGTCAGTTTCTACTGCTTGCATTTTATTTGTTTTTTCCCCTCAATGTGAGTCACACTTCCCTGTTTCTTAGTGGGTTTCATATTTATTTGTCAAGAGCTAAACCCATTGAAAAATAAATGGCTGTACTCTGATTTGGGAAGGTGTTCCCCCACCCTTTTCTTTACTGTACAAGGGCGCAAGTGGGCGATGGTCTCTCCTCTGTGGGTGTGTGGCTACAGCCTAGTCTGTGAGCTTTTATTGTGGTCTTTTGCTAACCTTGGTTTACTTGCAGCCCTTTCTACTGGATGGCTCAGAGGCAGCCCATGCCATGGAAGAGCCTGTGCTCTCCTCGCTTGTGCCCGGGTGGCTTTCATGCCTGTCACTGATCTCAAAGGAGTCCCCAGGCCTCTGAGTTTGTGTTTAGGCTGCTACCCACAAGGTCAGCCTCTGAATCACCCAGCTAGTTCCTGGGAGGAGGGAGAAGGGGTGAGGATTGAGTCTGGAACCCTACAGTATGGTCTACGCTGCCCCTTAAGGGCTGCTACAGGTCCGACTCCACTGAATGGCGATGGGGATTGATCTGTGTACAGGTGAAGAGCACACTGGAGGTTCAGCCAGTGCCCGAAGATGCCTTCTCAGATCAGAGAGAGAGAGAGAGAGAGAGAGAGAGAGAGAGAGAGAAAGAGAGAGAGAGAGGGAGAATTTATAGACAACGAGGGTTCTGTAGAGGGCTTATCTCTGCTCTTCCAGCCTCTCTCACTTTCAGGACTTTCTCATTACATTTCTGTCTGGTCTGCATGTCACTCCAAAAGGAACTTCAGCCTCAGGCAAGGAGAGGTCTGGCATTTCTCTGCTCAGTTCCTCCCAAGTGGAGACTTGCACCTACCAGTTTTAGTGGGGTACGGTGGGGTGTGTGGAGTCTTACTCAAGAAGACCAGACGCCTTCCACTATTTTGACCCAGTGTTTGCCATTTGTCATGACCTATTCTTTCTCCACTTGTGCTCTGAATCTGGTTAGGTTCCAGAGCTCTGGAAGGGTGGTTTTGTGCGGGTTCGGACTGACTTCAATGGTTGCTGCCTCTTTTCATTGCCATTGCCAGACTCCACCCCACTAACATTGGATTGGAAGGTTTTTATATACAAAGGAGAATGAAGAGGCTGACCATTCCTCACTCAGCTCCCTGGGTTTGTCTCAGTGACTCTCCCAGGACACCCATCTGTACAAGCAGATTTGCCCGTTTTCTTGAAAGACCATACACGGTGTTCTGATCTCTTTCTGGCATCCTATAAACCCACCCTCTGCCTGGGGAAAGTCATTTTTCACTTTTCACGAGCATGTCTGGGAAGATGGAATCTGCCTTTCAACTGGTCCCACCCATTACCCAAGAAGATAAACTAGTACACATTTTTTTCTTCTTTCTGATAAACAAAAAGAATCCACAAAGTACATTGTCTTAAGAGACTCCATCATCTATTGCAGAAAGTTTACTTGTCTCTTTCATGGTTTTGTTTTGTTTTGTGTTTTTAACTTAGTTGACATGGGGAAGTACAAGGTGTTTTGGAGAATGAACCATTCAGGTGCTAATTTTGGTGGTGGTCTGACAAGGGAGAAGTGAAAGGTGATAGAAAAGTCTTCGATTTCAAAACATGATAAAATGCCGTGGTAAGGACCCAACTGTACAACACAGATTGTATTTATTGTTAAACGAATTCTCAATAAGTGTAATTAATCAACTTAAAATCAAAACAATGAAAAGTTTTATAGTTTTCCACATGAGACAGTTTGTATAAGCAAATTGAGAAAGGAGGGGGAAAAGTTCTTTTTTAGAATATTATCTTGGTCTTGTGCACAGATAAGCAGTAAACAGACAAAACACCAGTGCAGGACGGCTCAGGAAACAATGAAACTGGCAATGTGGGGTCTTGACTTGCTTCCTTGCAGCGTCAATTAATAGGAATCCTTGGTCCCCGTAAGCATGCAGAGTTCAGTGAATGCAAAGGGAGGGGCTCCAGATCCTGCGCACATCTTCTTGCATTCTACTTGACTACTCAGGGTGGCCCACGTCTAAAGTAACTTCATCAACAACTGCTCACAGTCCTTGGTGCAAATTTATTTGTCACATGTTCATTCTTTGGAAATTCTCCTAAGGTCTCCTTTTACGCTTCATTTTGTAACATGGCAGGTCCTTTTCAGTATTCCTATTTCTCCTCTTAAACTAAAGCTATCACATGTGGCTGAAACCTGGTCTCACGAGGAAAGGTCACACAAAACCCCCCACCGGAACCGCAGACCCGCAGAAGTGCCTAAGATCCAGGTCATTCAGTTGCAGGAGCAAGCGCTGGGGGTGACTAAGGTGGCTTGGTGGGTCTCATTGTGTGCCTTTCATTTTCTTCCTTCCTTTGCTTGCTTGTTTTTTTAATTTCGTGAGGAAAGCATGGCAGAATGTGATTGTATGTCGATGACCACAAAGCCCCTAGCGAAGACATAACAACTGTTTCAGTACTGAATAGGAGAAGAGGCAGTGTGACTTCCAGTGAAAGATCTTGGATTGCACGGGCTCCCACAAAAGTTTGGAAACTGGTGCAGGGCAGTGTCCGAGGCAGTGTCCCAGGTGGGAAAAGCATCCAAGGTTCCTACCTCTAGCCGTGACTTTCTATAAAAGCCACTCCAGGGAGTGTCAGGCCCGAGATGATCCCAAGGTCTTTGTGGACACAAATCCCACCCTTCTTACCATCCCATCCCTTCTATCTTGCTGAAAACCATATCCAGGAACAGGGAAGTTAGTGACTTTATGTCACCATTCACCATCTTAGTCCAGATGCTAAAATTTCTTCTCCACTCAGGGCTGATATTCTTGTACTTACACTTGCTTCACTAGGATGGAGCATGAATGAAACTCTTCCAACCCAGAAAGGCTTATCTCAGAAACTTTGCATGTCATGTTGCCTTATGTGCTCAGGACAGAGAACATGCCACTGAGATCATGGAACCCGGACATGGGATCACTTGTGAGTTCCTCTCCAGGGACCGAAGAACCAAGTAAATGACAAAAAATTATCTCTGAAAATCCAGCTTACATTTTCTAGAAGGGACACTGCATAGACCCCGCCGTGGTCTGCTGACATAGAGCATGATGGAAATGGTGTTTATGAAGGCCCACTAGTGTGACTTAATAGGAGAGCCTGAAGTTTCTCTCTCCTTTAGACGAAGCAAGGGAGATTTATCACTTTTTAATTAAGTTCATGTCAGCTCATGAGGTTTATTTCAGTACAATCTGTTGACCAAAGTCCTTTTTGAAGAAACTGCCCCTTCTGACGCATAAGCCAACACGGGGAAATTCACACTGGCATGCACTGCTCCCTGGACTGCACTGCTGTATTTCAACCAGAACAACCACACGTTCGTTCTACTGTTTTCTTTGTGCCCAGCATATTTATGGAAATGAGTTTAGGATCAATCTTTGTTGTTTTAAAGTCCAGAGCAGTAGGTCTTTACTGCCCAGAGAAGATAGGAGGGGAAAAAAAAGTTGAAATAAATTTTTGACTCTAGTTGAACCTCAAATTGAAGTATACCATACCCACCACCCAATTATAACTCCCAGCATAGAATTTGGACCTCTGAACCCAACCAACAGCATCGCAGGCAATATGGAAATAAAATTAGAATGGAGATGGTGGTTCTCGTTATGGGGGCCCAATAGTTTTCTTTTTAATAACAATCAAAACTTTTTATTAAGGTTTATGTGTCTCTGGTGAACAGAAAGTATTGGGAACAAAGGGAACAGAGCCAGACTAGTCACCCAATTTCAACAATTTGCAGAGTAATGAAGAATATGTATTAAATCCATATCACAGTCAAGTTTGCGCAGATCCAAAATGACTCCCTCTTGCTTTTCAAATGCTCCTTGCCATTAAAAAGGCTGATTCAACTACTGTAAAGATACAACATAACAACCATAGCCCTTAATGAGATTGAAATGGGTGTCAACAATCTAATGAATGGACACATTTAGAGATAATGGGCATGGGGATTTGAGATGCCTCCGCATGCAGTACGTGATAACTAGAGGCCTGGGAGTCACTGCAAGGACCAGCGTGGCATTACAGAGCCCCTCCAACTTCACGGTGCGAGCGAGTCTTAGGAACCTGCCTGGTCCAGCACAGTGGCACGCATCCCTTCTTTTGTACTATCCCCCTTCTTACTGTCCATCATTCTTCACTGTGGCTCCGTGGCCACAGGCATTATCACAGACTTTTAAAAAGCCAACTTCCAAAGCATGGGTGGAAAGTTGTATCAGCGCCTTCCATGATGCCTTCGTTACTCCCTGCTGCCCATGGGGAGGGTTCTCTCTCAGCCTGGCCCCAGTTCCCTCAGATGTCTTCAGCATTTCTACATTTCATCGTCTTCTTGTAGCTAGGCGAGGGGGAGCAGGCTGAACCACAGGCTGAGGAGATGTCTGTGAGGGAGTACGTTTCTAGGTTGTCCTCTATCTTTCAATCCTGTTATCAAACCCTAAAGAAATATCACTGTAATATATTCAAAATCCATTTGTATAACCAGTCAAGATAGGAATTCAAACAGAAACGTGTATACCTTGGTATGGCTTTCTACATTAACTGTAAGTCAGTAGCAGCCTCGACTCATAAGAAAGTTATTTAGAACATTTCTGAACTTCGGCATATAAACAGAGTCATGTGAAATATGTGCAGAATGCAAACAACCTTTAAGCTGACTTGGGCCCAGCATACTGTGACACCAGGCAGCTTTAAGGACATGTAAACAACAGCCTTAATCTCTGATCTGCTACAGAAGATGTGTCGTTTGGCTTCTCTCTGATTCTGGAGGAAAAAGACACCATGACAGTTCTACTCTGTGACGTCACCCTGGCCCAAGGCGATCCATTCACATCTCAGCCCTACTTTCTGCTCATTCACAAAGAGGACAGTGATGGGACTGAGGCTCTGCCTGCCACTGTCTACCTCAGAGAAACCTGGACTGAGTGTGAAGCTTGGTGAAAGCCTTCTCCAGGACCTCTAGTCAGTGGGGAAAACCATAAACCTCAAGATTTGGACTTTCACCATGAACTAACGTTGTGATGGCTAATTCTGAGTCTCCAGTCCTGAATGAATATTGTGGGCTCTTATTTGTGTGTCTTCCCTGAACTAGCTTGCCACAAACTGAGCACATGCCAAACCCGAGTGTGTCCCCACCCATCTTCTCGGATAAGATCCCTCACCACATCAGATTGTGCCCGTGCCCAACAGCATCTTCAGTGCTCCTCTGTGTGCTGTCTGCTGGAGCAAAGATGGCCCACGACGAGGAAAACCAGCTGTCAGTTAGTTGTAGGTGTTCTCTTGCTTTCCGGATACTGCATCATCCACCTCCTGCGTGCATCCTTGCTACACTCTGTAGAGCTCTTGGACCTCGCCATTCCTCTTCATTCTAAGTTTTTTAATGGAAGTTTCTGTGGTATACTACTTGCTATTTCTCTTCCATCACTTTCCTTCCAGCCTAATAGCCATCCTCACCACCACCCCGACCCCTTGTACCAGATTCCTTCCTAACATGCAGCTGTCCTCAATCCTCCCCTTGACAGAGACTCTAAAGACCATGTCCACTACATGTCCTCCCCTGCTCCTCCTGACCTTTTAGCACACCTACTTATGACCATGTCTCCTGGAGCTCCACAGGAGCCAGGGCGATGCTATTTCCATGGGCAGAGTTTGGGACGGGTGCTGTTGTGCACCCAGACACCATCGCAGACAGTGGGTAAATGAGGGACTGAATGCCGGATAATGGGGATCCAATGGCAGGAGACTTTGATTGGGTCATGTGTAAGAAGATAATGGAAGCCATAGAATAAATGCTGGATTGTTGGGAGGTGTGGGTGAGTGGGTGGTGGAAGGCAAAGGGCCTACCAGAAAAGACAACAAAGAACAACTAGAGAGGTTGACGCAAAACTTGAGCAGATGAGCAGAGATGAACAAGAGTGAGTCTGAAGTCTCAGACTCTGGGACGAGAAGATGTTTGTGGAGCAGCAGGGAGTGCTCCTGAAAGAACAAGGCTGGGAGGTGCGTCTGATCTTACAGAAAGAGTTCAGCAGGGAGCAGTCAGTTGCAGGATAGTCAGGGAACAGAAGAGAGAAGCAGTCCTGGGGGAAAAAAGCACGGATAAAATCTACATAATCGTTATCTTTAGTAGTGCTGGTTTTCAGTGGAGAAGGCATGCCCTCACATCTCCAGAAAAGGCATGCCGCCTTCAGTCTGCTCATATGCAACTCAGACACACCCACGCCAAATGCTCCTCAATTAGCTCTGTCTTGTCTATCAATGATTCTGGTAGTGATGATCAAATTGACCCATTGAATTTGAGACAATAGATATGCCTGCACGCTCATTCCAATGAATCATCATCCTTAAAATGCTATCTTGGTCCAAGGGAGCTGACAGCTTGCTAATAATGTAGACATGCTGGTGGGAGTTGGACCAGGCAAACAAGGTGTTTGGCACCCCAGTGAAAGGAAGGTTTAGCTCTCCAAGGCTTGAGAGAGAACCTGAATCAGTACACAAGGGACTCACAACCATTAAGAAGAAACCACAGGAATGGGGGACATTCTTCGTCGTCTGGAGTCCCTCACAGAGACCCTCTTAAAAGCAGAGTGTGTGTGTGGGGAAGCTGTGGGGGCAGCAGACATTGAAAAGAAATGGATCAGAGCAATAATGGAAGCGGGACCAGGAGACCAACATGAAGTGGCACAGTGGGCTTCCAGGACCATGGACCAGGATGGTCACAGCAGGTGTGCTAAATCCTGGAGCTAGAGGGGTGAGCGCCTTCAGTCCGGAGGTTTCTGGTGGGGCTGGGTGTCTTAAGCATATCATGGCAGAGATAAAGAGTTTTCAAACACTGTCCTGAGTAGTCAATAGACTGAGCTGGCCCGAGACTTCCAAGAAGTCACGAGAAAATTATTGCAGAGAAGGTTGAGAAAGCAGCCTGACTGCCAGCATGGCTGAGAAGCTGTAGGGATTGAAGCACTGAATTGTAACCTGTTACCTCCCTAGCATACCCAGGATTGTGAGCATGGTCTGAGGGTTTATGTGACCAATGCCCTGAACTGTCATACTCCACCAAGGAGCAAAGTTGGCCAGGGAGGGACAAGGGTGTCAGAATTGGTGAAGGGAGTTTGGAGGGCAGAAGTGTGTCTTACTGCTGCCCTCCAGGATTCAGTCTCGGGGTGTTGTCTCTGATTCTAACTCCTGCTTATGACGTTCAAGGGGATGAGGCACAATTTTCAAGGAAAGTGAGGTACTGGAGCACCCTTTAGTTGATATCCTAGTGATCACTTGCATTTGGGCTTTATTGCAATCTGGATTTCGCAGCACATGATGTATATAACAGCATCAAATCCCAGTCTTTCACTCACGTCGACTCTAAGATGCTCTCCTAATTCAAATCTTCCTGGATACTATGACTCAAGTCTTTACTCTGCAAGTTTCTAAAGTTTTGTGTTGTTTTGTGTATCGTTCCTTATTTATTTTTATGCTCACACTTACAAACATCTTGTATAAGACAAAAACTCTCCACCCTTGCAGACCCAGCTCTCACCCAACCCCGTCGTGTGTGGGGTCGCTGTGGGTTAGGAGCTGCAGTTGTTGTTTTACGAATGGACCCACAGGGAGTTAATGGAGAGTCTCGCTTGGGACAAAAAGGTAGATTTCGGGAGTGTTTATGTGGAAGTGAAATCTGAAGTCCTTACGTGCACAATGAGAAGTCTGGGGTAGAGCCTTGAGGGGGGCCGCCAGAGCCAGGGAAGTGTCTGTGTGGAAAGTATGGTCAGAGGTGGGAAAGACAGTTGTCTGTGACAGAGTCACAAGAGCATGCTTGTGGCTTCTGGGACAGATCCTGGGGTCAAACTTTTCAGAAGGACGAAGTGAGGCCCATGCCAAACAGAAACCTGTGACTAGAGGGGTGACTAGAGGGCCCCTGATGTTCTTCAAGTAGCAGCTGCAGCAAAGGGCTGGCTGCTGGTTTTGTAGTCGCTGCTTCCCAGGAGAAGAGAAAGCAAATAGAAGACAGGGAGGAAAGGCCAGGGGTTAAGGGTGACATGAAGGAAGTCAGAGAGGAGGACTAGCTGGGGGATCAACCGGAATCGTGAGAGAATTCCGACTTCACCAACACTTCAGGGAACAAAGAATGAGATCCCGACAGTTCCAGCAGGGGCCTTCTGTCCCACGGTCATCTTGGGACCTCTGCGGGACACCAGGGAAGTCAACACATGGCACGGGACAGGTTGGCATGACCTCTCAAAACAGGGATGCACACACCTGGCACCCCCAGGCACATCATTGGAAATGTCACTACTGCCTTGTCACCACTACTATACTGTGCAGCAGGGGGAGGAGAACCCTGGAGGCAAATAAATCCCTCCTTGTTGTCTTAATATGAAAGAGGTGTTGCTTTTTTTATTATGACTGGGGGCATTTCATTAAAATTGATCAGTCAGTTTTAATGCAGGATTGACTGCTGTGAATTTGAAAATTTACCTTAAAGAAAAACCAATTTGTGTCAAAGAGAAGCTGAAAAGGAATCATTCAGACAGCTGCTAGATGGTGTGTTTCTCCTCTGACTATATGAGTTACTCCTCAGGATAATATTTTCCTGCCGGGCCCCTTGATTTGGCTCCTCAATTAGCATCCATGGAAGGAGAAGTCGAGGAATCAAGCGTGGGTCATTCTCTTGGATAAGACTTTGTGAGTATTTCTCAAAGCAAAGCTGTCACCTGGAGGACGAAGGTCTTCCTGACCCAAGTCAAGGTACGTCTGTTTTCTTCCTGCACACAGCAGCAATGGATAGGAAGATCAAAGACATGGGAGTGCCCATTTCCACATTGGGTGGAGAAGCAGACCGTGTTTGTAAGGAAAGCACAGTGCATTTGCATGGGAACCACACCCTTATGGTTCTCACCAACAACACTGTGACTGAGTCCTGGGAAGAGCCTATACATCGTTCACTTTCATATTTTAGACATCTATTTTATTCCTACTTCCATATTTCAGCTGATCTTTTCCCCATTCTTAATTGCTACCATAATTCTGAGGGCTTATTCTGAGCGGAAAATCTGATCAAAAGGATCTCATATAGGAAATATCAACATGACTTTTTCCCTCAAAGCGATCTCTTAGTTTATCATACCTATTCATACTTCCCAACACAAGCCACTTAGGTCTGAGTAAGTGATATGAGGCCACCTCCATGCCTTCTTACACTAACAAGGCAGGTGTCCTTCGGGTCATTTGTTTCCTATGAGTCTATTTCCTCCAGTTTAGTTTTGGATTGCTAAACCTGCTTAGCTTTAACCTTGTGTGAAAGTTTTCAAGGAAACTGATGCCCGGGGTTTTCTAGTTATCTAAAATTCATTTGAGGCTTGGCTCCTTTTCTGTGAATGGAAAAAGAAACCTTTCCATGAAGGACAATGAAAGCCTTCTGGCATAAGTAAGACCTGAGGCGTGGAAGCGTTGGGAAGCAAACCAGCATAAGCACGGTTCCAGGGTGTGTGTGTGGGGTCTTCACAACCACATCTGCCCAGTGGTGTTCGATTCTGGTGGCAATACCAAAGGAAGCTCGTGCCGCTTGTAAGCATGGATGAGGACGCCATTTACATCCGCTGGCTCTGCTTTCGTACTGCTGAATTGCCACAGAGGGTTTGAAATCAAAGTGAGGGACTTCAAAAAGTTCATGGAAAGGGGGAATGCAAAGATAACACCCCTGCTTTAAGAATGCTTTGAAGCCGCCTGGGTCTCAGCGCTGGGGGAACGGGCCTTTTCAGAGGTTTGGGTCAGGTCGGAGAAGAGAGTCTGATATGGGACATGCTGGGCTGGAGGCTTCTCTCATGTTCTTGTGGAAATGTGGACGGGCTGTCAGAGATCGTGCATGAGTTTAAGTACAATGACATCTAAGAGTCCTTGGGGAACAGCCAGTGGAATCATGGGCAGCTGTGAAGAGAGCGGTTCAGGGAGAGTTTGGAAGAGTGAGCCTGGACTCAGGAGAAAATGGCCAGAGAATAACTGGCCAGGACTCCTGCTACGCTCCCTCTCAGAGAGCTTTCCACAGAGGCAGTGCAGGGGCAGGAGATGTGAGCAGAATGGAGCGTCCTTTGTCTGAACTAGGAGAGGCAGCAACACTCTCGTACTCATAGGCATGATCTCCTGGGGAAGCCCCTGAAGGGGTCCCAGAGAAGGGGAGAGGGCAGTGATGATGCAGGGAGGACAGATTCAGTGGGGGAGCAGCCTGGAGGTGCTCCCCACTGCCTCAACTTGGTAACAGTCTGAGAGATTGGGCTAGGAAGTGTTGATACCAATGGGCCAGATCACTGGGGGGAGTTTGCAGATTCTCTATCTCTCTCCAGCAATGTCTCTTTTCAGAATGACATGGGAAACCAGGCCACCGGCTGGCAGTGAGAATGGGGGCAGGCTCCTGACTGCCTCTGGGGGAGAAGCGAGGCTATGCAGCCTTCCCTGGAGCAGCAGAACCTGTATGGATGAGAAAAAGGCAGGGTGGCTGTGGAGAAGCACGAAGGGCTCACAAAGCGTGTGCCTTCGGGGGCAGAAAGGGAAACAGGGGATGAAGTAGTGAGCTTTCTTCCACGTGTGGCCCGCAGTGAGGGGACCAGGGCAAGATAGGCAAAGTGCAGGATTTCACAAGGTGGGGCTTGGGCCCGGAAAGGCTAACGAAAGCAGAGTTGAGCCGAGGGTTGCAGGTGCATGCAGAGGCCTGTGTACAATGATGGATCCTGGAACTTTAGACAGATGCAGCAGGAAAGGGAGGACAATTTAGGAGGAGAGGGAGCCCGTTGCTGTGGACATCCATGGTGTAAGGTTTGAAGGTAAATAAGCAGCCGTCTAGCTCAGAAGCAACAAAGCCCTCATGGAAGAAGCACTCTAGCCTTGTGAACACGAGGGGTCAAAGGGATCATGTAACAGACATCAAAAAGCTAAGCATTATATCATTATAAATGAGGGGGAGTACAGGTTGGGGACCCAAAGCCCATCTGTAGATAACAGGTTTACCCTTACAGAATAGTTGGGGAAGAGACCAGCCAGTCAGGAGGCAGTATAGCAACAATGAAATATGCAACTCTCCTCTAGTTTAAAGGGACCAAATTTTAACACTGGTAAAGCAGGACACCATTGGCGGGAACGGGGTGGGACGTAGGGGGGTACATTCCCTTCTCATTCTCCCACTAGCTTCTCATTCTTCCCTAGCTTGTCGTGCATCCTTTCCAAAAATTGGGACTTTTTCTAAAACGCCACGAGATGCAAAAAAAAATTGCTTAAAATCAGGGCTGTCCTGACAAAAGCGGGATGTCTGATTACTTTACTCTAGTTCCTACATGCTTCCCCCCCCCCCACTATCATGATTCCCATTCTACCTTACAAGTCCGGCTAGACCAGAGGGTGTACACTGGTACAGATAGGAACTGGAAACACAGGGAATCCAGGACCAATAATCCCTTCAGAACCAGTGGTGAGAATGGTGACACTGGGATAGTGGAGGGAAGGCGGGGTAGAAAGGGGGAACCGATTATATGGTTCTACATGTGACCTCCTCCCTGGCATATGGACAGCAGGGAAGTGGGTAAAGGGAGACATGGGAGTGTAAGATATGACAAAGTAATAATAATTTGTAAAATATCAAGGGGTTATGTGGAGGGAGGGGAAAGTAGGGAGGGAAGGGGAAAAGAGGAGCAGATACCAAGGGTTTAAGTGGAAAGCAAATGTTTTGAGAATGATGAGGGGAAACATGTACAAATGTGCCTGACATACAATGGATGGATGTATGAATTGTGCTAAGAGGTATATGAGCCCCCAATAAAAATAAATTTAAAAAACCCAGACCTGTGTGTTTGTATTTCAAATTCAGTGACCCGGCATTCCTACCTTGGGGTGGGGGATGGGGACAGTGAGTCAGAGGTGCAGTGAGGGTCCCAGTATCTTAGTGTCTAGTGAATGCCTGAGCTCTCAAATGTGCTCTTGCAGAAATGCCAGGGAGGGCAGGCTGTGGTGAACAGAGCTTTCTAGTGGCTAGAGGTCCTCACTCAGGGGCCTTATTCTGGAGGAAAGGCCTCTCTCTGTCCACTCTGGTGGGCGGTCCTTGTGCTTGTCCAGCTTGTGTTCTGTGTGCACTGGGAGAACACGAGCCCCTGGCATCCACTCGGCTCTTTCCCCATCAGTGCTTTCTGCCCCTGCCTCCTCCAGCTGCTCTTTCTAGATCTCAAAAGAAACTGACTTGAGGCACACCAACACTGACGCTGCTGCAGTCAGCTCACAAGGGAAACACTTCCCCCCAGTCGGCTGGTAGCCACAGTGCAGGGGAGGGATCTGCACACATATTTCGTGGGGCCCTGATTGTGTCTCCAGGGGTCAGGTGGTGGGTCACCTTTCGGTGTTCGCACTCCCGTTCTTTCTGCTTCCCAGGTGGCCCTGCTGTCACACCATCCCTGATGTCTGTGCAGCCACAGAAGAGAGGCTGGAATGCCCACAGCCTGCCCCTCTCTTTACCCAACTCACCTTTCGCTGTCCTGCCTCCACCATGGAAAGGGTAGGATTCTGCTGCTGTTAGAAAATGCCTCGGCCTTCACGAGGAGAAGTTGGGAGCCATCGGCGGTGTGTTTTCCTTGGGCTTGGTGGTGTCACTCTGCCAACACTCCTCAATTCTTTCAGCAGATCTGTGGGTCCCCCTGTCACTTCCAGAATGGACCATTTTGGTAGTGTTCTCGGTGGGGGGAAGTGCATTATGAAGCTGCTTGGAAGAGCATCATCTTTGCCGGCTCCCTTCTTCCTGAGACCAGTGACAGGTAGGTTTATGGTGCTAATGTGGCCAGCAGGAAGACCCAGGTTACCATCGGTTTGGAGGGCAGAGAGGTCATTGGATTGGCAAGGCCTTGCCCCCTCCCTTTGTTCTCTGGTGATCGGAACTTGCAGGAGCATGTCGGCACTAGATCCATGGATTGTGCTGCTGGAAATTAAGGTTCCTTTGAGGCCTGCTTCACCATGCTGCTAACGTTTCCATCGCTTGAACTCGAGACTGGTGGATTCAGTCACCTTGCTTTTCTTGCTTTATGTCCCATTTGGGCCTGCTTCGCTATGTTCCTGAGCTCCTGACTTTGTTGCTTTGGGCAGATACTGCCTGCCTTGGGTTTGGGAGGACTCTACTGTCTGCTTCCTTGACCTTGAACCCAGCAGCCCCTGTGAGTTAAAAGAATTCTAGTATATTAACTGTTCCACGGAAGTGAGTTGAACTGAATCCTCCATACAGTTGTGGGGGCTAATTAAATTCCATCTCACTGTTTAAATCTATCTATCTATCTATCTATCATCTATCTATCTATCTATCTATCTATCTATCTATCTATCTATATCTATATCTATCTATGTATGTATCACCTATCTATCTATCTATATCTATCTATCATGTACCTTCCTACCTAATCAGAAGTGTCCCGATTTTGTTTCTCAATAGAACCCGGTCTAACATAACCATCCTCAGTGGAAGTTTTTTTTTTCTTTCCTTTTTTCCCTTCCATGTAATTTTACCAAAACTGTTCTCCAGCATGGCGCCAGTGTGTTTCATTCACCGTACTTGTGTAGGCCAGGCCCCAGAGCACCAAGCCCCTCTGGAGTTCTCAGCCACAGTTGCTCAAGTGCAAGCTCAGTGCCTCACAGTCTGACTAATCTCACAGTGAGCAGCCCCCACTCTGTATCCATGTCCGAGCCTAGATGCAGCGCACAGACAGTCTCACTCATTGCGCATGTCCTTCCAGCCCTCGGATTGGAAACTGAGATGGAAACAAAGCTGTGCCTGACCAAGATGCTGTGAGAAAGCCATTTCCTAACTCCAGTGTAAACTGGGCTTGGCTTGATAGCAGAGGTCCAGAGAAGACATCTGAAATTTTGGAATCACTCTATTAGTCAGGTAATAAAAGCAGCCTGCTTAACAGCTAGACACCAGTGGATCTCAATAGGCAATGCCTTCAAGTCTAGGGTTCCTCATTGCTCATTGCTCTCACGCCCACAATCCCCAGGGAGACAGTTGACTGAGTGACTGCGCTCCCAGGTCATTCAGAAACCCAGGTCCCTTCCATTTTTTCGGTCTGAACATCTCTCACGTGATTGTCATGATCTGCCTGGTGGAAACTCAGTCTTAGACCTGGTTCTCATAAGTAGAGAGCAGAATAGGTCTGCTGGCTCTATTCCCAATTCCAGAGATGGTGCCTACTAGCTCCACTCACACCTTGTCAGATGCAGTCTGTGGACCTGGATCACGGCAGGGCAGCTGAGGCGTGTCATGCAGCTCCATTGGGAATTATGCTGACTGAGTTTTGTTTACCTTGAAAAGGGCCAGGGTGCACTTTGGTGGGACCTACTAGTTTGGTCCTCAATAACTACATTCTAAGACTGCCTGTGGTAGGAAATATGAGGTTGGGTGGAGACAGTTCATTTTAGTTAGCATCATTAGAATAAATACGGATTACCACTCAATGTAAAGTAAACCACAACTGGATCAATAGATAACATCACAATAAACAGAGAGAAGATGGAAGTTGTCAAGGATTTCATCTTGGTTGGATCCACTAGCAGTGCTCATGGAAGCAGTGGTCAAGAATTCTAAGGATACGCAGCATTGGGTAAATCTACTGCCTTTTGAAACTAAGGTGTCAATGACCCAAGCCATGGTATTTTCACTTGCTACATACAAAGTTGGACATTGGATACATAAGAGCAAAGAAGAATCGATGCATAAAGTGCCATGGACTGCCAAAAGAACAAACAGGTCTGTCGTGGAAGAATTACTTTCAGAACGCTCCTCAGAGACAAAGATGGTGAGACTTCACGTCACAAACTTTGGCCATGTTATCCAGCGAGGCCAGTCCCTTAAAAATGGCATCAAACTTGTTGCAAAAGCAGCAGTTGAATGGACACAACAATGGATGTGAACACAACAAACAAACAGAGGCTCCGTCTGAGTCAGAGCCGACTCAACAGCCTCTAACAGCAAACAACAAGGACAGGCTAAACATTTTCATGTTCTAAGGAAGGATGATATAAGTATCCACTCAATGGCCATACATCTTCTGCATTATGTGGTTTAAAATTTGTGGGTGCCCTATTTTAAGAGCTATCGTGATTATCTGGTGTAGTGCAATCAGAATCCATTGCTATGTAACAGTTGGTATCTTCACTTAAAGAGTGAGAGGACAGTGTGAGAGGAGAGGGAACTAAGACTAAGAGGAAGCAGTGATTTCACCTTAATGATATGAATATCCATCCAATTGAAGAGTAATGAGTCAGAAAGAGATGCTATCATGTTTGGAAAGTTGACATTGGTGCTTACAGATTCTTTTCTGCACTGTTATTTTTATAATAAATAGATAAATGATAGATCAACAGTTCACTTGGCATATCTACAGTCAGAATTTGTTATGTATCAGGGGAACCCATGTGCCATAGTGGGTTACATATCCGGCTTATAACAATAAGGCAGCTGTTCAAACTCACCCATCTCTCCACAGGAGAAAGAGAAACTTTCTATTCCATAATGATGTACTTCGCTTCTGTTTCTTATGGCCATTATGAGTCATACTCGAGGATGTAGCAGTACTATGGAGACTTCGACAAGCGAAAGACATAGAACTCTCCTTCCTTAGAAATTCCAGCCTTAGGAACGTTATGAGGGGCAGTTCAACTTTGCCCCATAGAGCTGTTCTAGCTCAGATGGATATATTCTGGACAGCAATGGATATGGTGATGCAATGCTTAAGCTCTCAGCTGCTAGCCCAAAGGTCTGACCACTGGGACTGTGAGAAGAAGACTTGGCATCTCTTCTACAGAGATTACTGCTGCGAACAGGGTTAGAGATTAGAGCTGTGGACAAGGAAAGAGACTAGAGCTGTGGACAAGGTTAGAGATTACTGCTGTGGACAAGACTAGAGATTGCTGCTGTGGACAATGTTAGGGATTGCTGCTGTGGACCCAAAGATTAGAACTGCAGACACGGTGAGAGATTAGAGCTCTGGACATGGTTAAAGGAGATTAGAGCTATAGAAAGATTTGTGGGGCAGTTCTACTTGGCCACAAAGGGGTCTCTGTGAATCTGAATCAAGGTGGTAATCTAGGTAATTAGTGAATGGGTGATGCGCATGGATTTCATGAATAATCACTTTCCTCATCTTCCCTCCCCAAGTCTGACCATACTGAGATATTTTGTATTTTTAATGTCAAATTAGAGAATGTAATCTGAGTCCAGTGGTACAGTCTTAACTCCAAAGGAGTGAGGGATTTTATTCAACCAGGATTTTAAAGTTCAACAATAAAGTGGTAGGACTCAATAGGACTTAAACACTTTAAGACACATGTGGTATGAAATTCAGTCCTCACGCTGCCTCACGCTTTATACCAATGTCTATTGGTGTTGAGTCACGGCTAGGATTCGCCAGGCCAAGAGGAGAGAATGGGGGCGGGAGGAGAAGAGCACGTCTGTGATTTTCATCACACTCAGGCGTACAGGTTAAAGGAAACTGTACAGGGAGGGAGATGCTCTGCGGTATCCAAAGCTGTCATTACTCAATATGAGCCAGGGAGTCTGCTTTGATCTTTGGCTCTTTTTCCTTTTCAACATACTTTCAGGGAGAAAGGGACATCTGTGGAGAAATACAAAGGGTTTCAAAAATGAATTCTTTAAAGAGGCATGGTATCAGTATGAATTTTCAAAGTATAGCATTGAATTTCTCCACAATAAAATGGCCATATCAATACATTAAAAAAAAAAAGATCCAAACTCACTACCATCAAGTCCATTTCATCTGAAAAGACTTGTCACTCTATAGGACAAGGCAGAACTGCCCCATTAGCTTTTCAACTCCTAATGGGAGTAGACAGCTTTAACTTGGTCTTTCATGGAGCAGCTAGTGGTTTTGAACTGGTGACTTTGTGGTCAGCAGATCAATGTGTAGCCCACTACGCCACTAGGGCTTCTTTATGATATCAAGAGCAGTGTTAGAAACACATCAGAAATATATAAGCATTTGTATATAAATGGCTTCTCAAAAGATATTCTTCTTTAGAACAAGGGCCAGAGGTATATTTATTTAACAATTCATTGGAAATCTCTAAGCTAACAAAGGGACAATTTCCCCATCTCAAATCTAGGTTGCCTTGTCTATTTGATAATGAACCTCAGTGTTCTGTAGAAAACTTCCTGAGCTCATCCCTGAGCCTGGTTGTCATAGCGTCACTGGTTGGCACACACAGTTATGCTTGACAACTGGCTGAAAGGTTGGTGGATGTGTTAGTCTGGATAGGCTAGAGAAACAATGCATAGAGACACTCATGTGTATAAGAAACAGCTTTATATACAAGAACAATTGAATATTGAGAAAGCATTCCAGCCCAGTCCACATCAAGTCTTTAAGTATGATATTAGCCCATGTGTTCAAGACCAATCTATAAATTTCTCTTCAGATTCACAAAGAACATACAATGGTGGGACTGGGGCACACGAACTTGGTGATTCAAATCCAGCAGTGCCTCTCCAGGAGAAAGGCTGGGTAGCTCCCACAACCATGAGAGGGCAGTGATTGCCCCCCACCCCCAAAAAAAAAACACATGCAATGGCACCAAATGCAAGAAGATCTCAGGTCAGTGGATGGAGAGTCTTGTGGATCCAGTGGCAATAGAAGCATGCCAGCACAGGTGTGGGTCTCCATGTGGCTCCCCCAGCTCCTTTGGGTTCTGGCTGCATCAGTGTAGCTCGATCGGCATCCAAGCCAGTAATGTCTTCCAAGAAGTGACCATGTGTCCTGCTTCCAGCAAGTTATTTACCATTTTAGCACCTCCAAATGAGGCCATCAAGCTAAGACCTGATTGACTGGCTAGACTCCACACCTCCACTCTTAAGTCTTAGATTGACAACAGATTATGTAACTGCCATGGTGGTTCAATACCATCCAGAGGCAACTCATAAATAAGTCCCGGTGATCAAAAGACTTTATGGAGCACAGCTTTACTCTGACAACCACGGGTTCGCCATGATTCTGAATTCATTCAATGCAACTAATCCATGACCCCCCCTCCACTGTCACTAAGGACAGAGGCCTCTGTCTGCTCTGCTCATCACTGTGCGCTTGAGATCAACGTAGCAACTGAAGTCCCAACGATCAGGTATCGCATGCCTCAAACAGAAACTCCCTGTCAGCAAAGACATCCTGATTCTCAGGCATGCACAAGGCAGGGTGGTGCTGCTCACATGGGTTCCTGAGACTCTTGATTCTTTTTTTATATTTTATAGATCATTTCATTGGGGACTGACACAACTCCTATCAGGATCAATGCACATGTCAATTGTATCCAGACCACATTTGCACATTTGTTGCCACCATCATTCTCAAAATATCCTCCTTCTACCTAGGCCCCCTGTTCTCCATATTTCATCTCCATCCCCTTCCCCCATGAACACTTAACAACTTGTCATTATTTTGTCATCGTACACTGTCCGATGTGTAGGCATGTCTTTCTCTGAGAATTCTGGGAAATCTCACGGTATTTCCCATTGGAAGTGAGAGACTATAAATTCATTTCCTTGGAGATGCTCTACTGACAAGACAATGTAGCAGCATAGACCCTGAGTCCTAGGAACTGGAGGAGCCAAAGGAGAAGTCCCATGGAACCAAACCTCTGGGGCTGGAGAAGCCACATGGAGACTCCTACCAGCACTGAGATGCTTGGGAGGCCACAGGGAGACCCCTACCAATGCTGAGATGCTTCTACCACCACTGTATACTGCTGATGGACCCTGAGCCTTGGAAACAAGGAGCCATGGGGAGTTCCCTGCCAGCACTGGGATGCTTCTACTGCTGCTGGACACACAAGACTGCACCCACTTGCCTGTGATTCCATATGTTTCATGAGTTGGAAGGAGGCTTTATAGACTGGTATCGGACATACAGGCTAATATCAGACTTATGACCTTGGACTGGACTGAGTTGGGATGCTTTCTCAATATTCCATTCCTCTTATACATAAACCTTTCCCTTATATCCATAATTGTGTTTATGAATTTGTTTCTCTAGTCTTCCAGGATTAAAACATGCTGTTTTCTGATTCCTTTGAATTGGGCTATTCTTGAGGGTGTTAGGTGGTATCTCATTGTTGTTTTGATTTGCATTTCTCTTATAGCTAATGACCGGAAACATTTTCTCCTATGTTTATTGGCCATTCGGATTTGTGCCTCTGTGAAACTTCTGTTTGGGTCCTTTGCCCAGCTCTTCAGTGGGCATAGTTTTGCTCTTTTTGGAAGCTATCAGTGTATTGTAGACTTTAGTAATAAGGCCTTTATCTGATTTGCCATTGCTAAAGATGTTTTCCCAGTTCTCAAGCTCTCTTATTACTGTCTTGGTGAATTATTTCAATATACACAGGTGTTTTATCTTCAGTATATCCCACTTGTCTATTCGTGCCTCCTCTGTGTTTGCATCCTTCCCTATTTATGATAGCCTATGTAATCTCTGGTCAAAGTTCTCAGGTTGGTCCCAATTTGTTCATTCATTGCCCTAATATTTTGGGGTTTTACTTTGAAGTTTATGATCCACCTTGAGTTTATTCTTGAGCATGGAGTGAAGTAAGCGTCTTGCTTCATTTTTTCTAGAAAATAGATATCCATTTTTTCCAGCATCACTTGTTGAAAAGGGCATCTGCTTCCCATTTGATATTCTTGGGACCCTTAACAAAGATCAGTTGTCTGTATGCTGATGTTTTTATTTCTGGGTTTTCAGTTATTTTCTGTTGGTATGAGTATCTATCATTATGCCACTACCAAGCTGTTTGACCACTGTGGCTGTATAGTATGTGCTAAAGTCAAGTAAAGCAGGTCCCCAACCACCACTACTTCACACACAACCCCCCCCCCTCCGTGTCCTTCTCCTTGAGGAGTTCGCTCCTAATTCTGGGCTTCTTCTCTCTCCTTATGAAGTTGGTAATCATTTTTTCCCATTTCTTTGAAGAAGAATGAGGGTAATTGTATGGAATTGTATTAAATTTATGTGGTTCCTTGGGAAGAATGGACATCTTTACTAGAGTGAGTCTTTCAATCCACGACCATGGGATATTCTTCCATTTGTTAAAGTTACTCTTGGTTTCTTCTAATAGTGTTCTGTAATTTTCATCATATAGATCTTTTGTTCTTTTAGTCAGGTCAGGTATATTCCTAGATATTTCAATTTGTGCTTGGATATTGTGAAGAGTACATCTTGTAGCAATGGAAAACCTTCCCCAGACCAAACGAAGACAAAATTAATGACAAGAGTCCTGGTCTTTCCAGAGGTAAGTTTCACCAGGCCAGAGGCCTGTTCTAGGTGTGTGTCTTTGCTACTTTTGTGGTTAAAACAAGCTTGCTTTCATGAAATGGTGATGGGAGGTGATTTTATTCATCCCAACTTATGATAGATTCTGTCAATGGCACAGGAGTACTGCTGAGATTGCTGGAGGAGGAGACACTGTCACAAAGATTTCCATTACTCATTGGGATGTGACTTGGTCCAGGATCTTATACCCAACCACAGTGCCCTTGAGTCGATTCAGATTCATAGGAATCCAACGTAGAGTTTCCCAGGCCACAAATCTTTGTGATAGCCTCAACTTTCTCCCAGAGAGGAGCTGCTGGTTTTGAACCACGAACCTTGCGGGGCATGGTTCAATGCCAAACTGACATTGTCACCAGGGCTGTGTAATGGTGTTCAATTAGGACATGCCTTCTCATCTATTGCGTGCTGCATTTTACTAATAATCTGTGGTACCCTCCAAAAAACCAGGCAGCCCAAATCCACTGGCGCGGAATTGATTCTGACTCTGGAGACTCAGCAGAGCATTGCTGAGTAGATGGCTCATGTCTCCCCCTAGAGCAGCTGGTGCATTTGACCCAATACCTAAAACACCTCACCACTCGCCCCCGTAGTGGTGTTTGATTAGACCAAGAGTTGTAATCCAATTGGCTCTACATTTTGCCCTTTCAGAATAAATGTGCCCTCTCTGCACAGGACCAAAGTTTTGCTAAATCTGGGTAATGACACCAATGGCTTCTCTCATATTTCCAGACATACAATTTTAACGTGGAAGGAAATCTGATTACTCCAAGAGTTTATTCTCCGTATAAAAGAGACCACTTAATTTTCTGCACCATGCTAATTTCAAAGAAGCTATAATTAGATTTTTGTTATTAAGGAATAGTCATCCAATTTATTTAAGCTTAAAAAGCATATAAAATAAAAGGCTTGCCAAAAATAGAACCACACATTTGTTTCCCTTCCCCTGGTGTTCAGAGAGTTTCCTGCATCGGGGTTTGTGTTTGGAGGCTGACCGGGCACCCATCGATGGAGTGCTGTCTGGGGAAATCAGATGTTTAGCATCGAGTATGCAGAGACTATATGTGAGTGTTCAGTAAAATAATTTCCTGCGGACTGAAACATCCCCCCAAATGCTCCCTATTCCCTTCGTGAGGGAAATGCAAGCTCTGCTTAGTCATGGGGATTTTTGCCACATCCCGTTTCTGAACTCTTATAGGGGCGAGGTCTATGCAGCTGTCAGTGACTTCAGGCCCAAAGGAGGTCTCAAAGTGCCCTGAAGGGCTGGATGCTGTGTTTGTGTCTCAGTTTCTCACTCTTCTTCATCATTCCTTCTCTCACATGACTTGCTCTGTGCACTAAAACAGGAAGAGAGAGAGAGGGGTGTAATTTGGAAATTCCATGAGCCACTCCTGACACTTTCTCCAGCTCTGCCTGTCCAGGAGCCCCTATCCCCATGAGGATGGAGAGCAGGAGCACAGCAGGGTGTTCACACGTCTCCTAGCACGTGTCAAGTCATTTGCGGGGACTGCCATCAAGCTTGCCGAAGCCTGAACTCCAGTCAGTGAAAAGATGCCAGTGCAGGCAAGCAAAGATATGTTCCACTGAGACCAGGGACGGAGATGCAGCCAAAGGTGGGAGGTGCAAGATTTGGGAACACAAAAGAGCCCCAGGAACTCTAGGGTTCATTCATGTAACTCCTCAAATCGCAGGACCCACATAAGACACTTTTCAGAGCAGAACTGATTTTTTTCCTGCTATGAATACAGAAGGGACTAGTGTAATCACCAGCATTCTCAGTGCTGTGGGGCACTGAATTCTCAAGGGGACCTGTGACTGGGGACCTGTGACTGTGCAACTGCCTGAATCCCACCCCCAGATTTTGATGGAACTGTTTGGGGGTGAACCAGGGACCTGCTCCATCTTTCACTGGGACCTCAGGAATGGCGACCTTTCTCTGCTTCTCATCTGCAAGGTAAGCACAGGGATCTGTCTGAACATCCCGGAGCCATCAGAAATGATGGGAACGTCAATTGTTCATCACTGCAGTTTGAAAAGAGAACAGCAATCTTTTAAAAGACTGAAGTGGCCAGAGGTTTCGGGATTTACTTTTCTTTGCATCTGCCATCGATGCTTCTGGAAGCAGTAGTCAAGGAACCAAAAGACATGGGGCACTGGGCAAATCTGGTGCACAGGACCTCTGAAACATAATAAAGACTGCAGATGTTCTTCTGAGGACTGGGTGCACCAGGACCAATACACAGTATTTTCTGTCCCTTTGCATGCATGTGGAAGCTGGACCCATACATGGTGCCTTTGAATGGTGTTGGTAGAGAATGTGGACTATGCCATGGACTGACACAGGAGCGGCCAAATCTGTCCTGGAAGAACGTGTAAGCCAACGGTCGCTTAGAAGTGAGGGTGGGAACATGTCATGTGAAACACTCAGGATTATTATCAGGAAAGCCAGCATGCTTGGCAAAGGGGAGGGCTGGCTCTAAGGAGAGAGGCATCCATGAGAGGAAGAGAGACAGGGGTGCACCCAGGGGCTCTGGCACACCAGCAGTTAGGAGGATGTCCCAGGCCCAGGCAAGAAGGGGCTCTTCCCTCTCTTGCACTTACGGTCTCCGTGAGTCCATAAGGACCAGCTGGGCCACACCTCACTGTGGCCCTCTTTTAAAATAGTCACAGCTATCAAACCATCAGGCCATCGGGAGGAGGACACATCAAGGTGCAAAACTGGTTGGCCACACAGTCACCTACGATCCACCAAGTCAAACCTTCTAAAGCGCACAGAGGCATCAGCTCTGTCCTTTGGACGCACAGAGAGCACAGACACCATCCTGGAGGGGCAGTTCTCTGACTGGTACTCCTCAAAGGGGTCCTGACTCTCAGAGAGTCCCCCTGTGAGACTTCTTGTTCTTTTGTCCTGTCCCGAGGGATCTGTTTAGTTCTGGGGCAGGGGGAGGTGGGAGGGAAGCCCAGGCATTCAAATGCAAAGGGATGTGTGTGTAAGACCATGGTACGTCTGTCATGAAGTTTTGTTTCCAGAGCACAGTCCCAACCACATGTCTGGTGACAAGGCACAGCAGATAAACTGTGGACCATCAAAGGGGGATACACACAGAAGGAAAATCAGCTACCTTTCTGGTTTTGCCTTAGCTGCCTGCTGTTATTTCAGTAACATTTCATCTCATCGAGGAAAGCCCATGGATGGGGCACCCTTGGCCTCCTTCTCTGTAGGGGGGCGGTCACTTCTAGAGCTACAGGCCATACCCTGGTCCTTCAGAGCACTAAGATTAGAGCTAGACTTTAGAATCACTGATGTGGCCATCTGGGTGTTCATAAACCTCAAGAGACCCCAGGCAAGAAAGCCCAGGACTTTAGATGCATGGTTATTAAGCAGGCAGTGTATCAGGGGGAGCTCTTAGTACAGAGCGCTTGTGGTGCAGTGCTGAAAGTCCTTGGTTAACAACTGGAAGGTTAGTGGCTTGATCCCAGCAGTCCCTCTGTGGGAGAAAGAGGAGGACAGTCTTCTTCTACAAAGATGTGCAGCCTTGGAAATCTGATGGGGGATCTAGACTGTTCTGCCATGCCTGTTTGAGCCAGCAGTGACCAGAGGATAGTGGATTCCACTTTCCTAATGCACTCTGAGTTTTGTGGAAGGCAGAGATTCATCTTTGAAATTTATTTTCTGCAGGTCCACATTTTATTAGCGGTTTTCTGTGCACTCCCCACACTCCTTGGCCAGGCTCTCATACCATGTTGGTTTTCCTCTGGCTGTGATCCTGCTGGTACTTCAAAGGCCAGCAGAGTTTTCAATGGAGGGCAGGGTTCATCAGGGTTTCCCAACAAAGGCAGGCCAGGAAAAAAGGTCTGGTGATCTGCTTTTGAAAGTGGGTTCAGGAAAACCCCTCTGAAAAGCACTCAATGAAAACCAGGTGGATCTGAGCATTATGGGATCCAGTTCTGACAAGGAGGGGGTGGGGGTGAGGGTGGGGACCTAGATTGGCAGGCACTCTGAGCACACAGTGGTCACAGCAATGGGCACTAGAACCACTGCTGGCTGGAGACGGAGCAGGGCCCCTGCATCTGCTGCACATGACTCACAGCCAAGTCCTTGAAGATGGACAGCCTCAACCTTTCCGTTCCCCCCTGGCAACAGACCACCACATGTCGCACACCGGACCCTCCCCGAAGGTCTCTGGGACCTGGGAAGGAGGGCGCTTGCTTCTGCAGGGTCCATCTTTGCCCTGGGACACAGATCCGTTCAGCGGGAAACGTCGTCCCTTCCCTTAACAGAGTTTTACGCGCTGCATGAAACAGTTCACGCTTACAGCAGCCGTTTGGCAAACAGGCAGATACAGATTTTTTGTCACACACATCAGTTGTGCCTGAGCCAAAAACAGAAAACCACAAATAATCAACAAAAAAACCCCGCTCTCTCTCCTGCAGTCCTTTCTCTCTCTCTCTTGTTTTATGGGCGCGGACACCAGAGCTAAACAATGCCAAGACGGATCTTGTTCGGAACAGACATGCGCAGTGTCGTACAAGGAAGGAGCCGGAGCTGTCAGAGGGCCGGCTCTCTTGGAAAGAGGATTCTAGGCAGTCAGGGACGGAAGCCGGGCTGCCCTCCTGGTTCACTTGCACTCTCTGATGGATGGGTTCCTAGGGACGTTCTCATTAGCCTTTCAAAGAGGTTAAACCCAAATCTATCAGCCCTTTTTCTTGTCGCTGGGCTGAGGGCTCCTCTCCTGCCATTGTGCCCTGGAAGCCCATGGCTGTCTGTGCCTGCTGGGCCCACTGTATCTCTCCAGGGGTCCCTGTTGGTTTTTCCTCCTCTCCTCCTGTAGCTGCACCCAGTCTCGGGGATCCTGATTCTGATCACAAGTCTAGCCCCATGCTGAGGCCCCTAAAGCAGCTGTCTGAAACTGCCAGCTCCCGAAGCCAATTTGTGTCTCTGGGAGGGCACCCCATGCAGGTAGTGCCAAACCAGGGTGCGTGCACTGGGGTGTGCAGCCCAGATGGAGAATTCAGGGGGCTGCTGACTCAAAGGTTCAAGTCCATCCATCCAGTTCTGAAGACAGCCACTGGACAGCCCACGGAAGACAGTTCTCTTTTGACCCGCTGCGGGCGTGGGGGGTGTCTCCACCAGCCATCAGATGTGATTCAATGGCAACTGGGGTTGGCTGTCCACCAAGAGGCTTTAGGTAGATTCTGGAGGTCATGAGGCATGGGTAAACTGCGAAATTATCTTCTGAAAGCAAGCTAGTCTTGGACTGAACAGTCTCTGCAGCCCATGCCACTCTCCCGTGGGGCAAAGGACACCAAGAGTCATTCCAGTAGCACTGTGAAAGGAACCCCACTGAGAAATGCAGGTCAGAGCAGTCAGTGCACTCTCTCACTCTCTCTCTTTCCAAAGACTTTGCACTGTGATTTGGGTGAAAGTTCACTGGACCAGTTGGTTTTCCACTCAACGTCTCATAGGCATTTTGTTGCATGCCATGGATTGAAGACCCTGGAATGCAGTGGTTCTTGTCCAGTTCCTCTTGACTCTCCAGCATCCACCCCTTCTCCTTCCTGCTTCCCTCTGAGCTCTCTCCCTGGGCTCAGGCTGTCCTCTGATGTCACAGGGATTCTTCTTCTAAAGCAGGGGTTCTAAGCAAATGTTTGAATTGAAAGAGTTGATCCTGTCCTTCGCAACAACATACAAACTCTGCAAGAGTCATATTTTTACAACCAAAATCACCATTATCTGAATGATACTCCTTAGCATGGACAATCTCACATCAGCGTCACATGGGCATGAAAAGGCTGCAGGGGCGCCTGAGCCTCAGTGTGGTGACCCATGTTCTCAGGACGATGTGGCCCCCCTCCCCCCATCCGAGACGGAGCGCTGACAGGGTGAACATTGCTTGGCTAAGTGTGCATACAAGGAGGATGGCAGTGGGAACCCACCAACTGCTCCTCAGAGAACGATGAGGCTTTCTGCTCTCATAAAGATGTATAGACTGGGAAACCCACAAGTGTGGCTCTACTCTTTCCTACGGGGGCCCTACAGGTCAACAGAGGGCAGTTAGTTTGGGGTTTGCCTTTGTCGTTTGATCCCTTTGGGGTGAGTTCAGTTCTCAGGGATCCCACCAGTCTGTAGACTCTGTCTTTTAAACGTGACTTTGACTTTTGTTAGAGTCCCAGTCTCTCTGCACCAGACTCGCTCATTGAAAAAAAACATGTGTCTCATTTCTCCTCAAACCCCTCTCCTGGAATATCCAGTGCTGGAGATCCACCAGCACTCGTTCTCTGGGGTGTGCAACTCCAGCCTGTTTGAACACGCTTGCTGTCCCCCAAGAATCTTCTTTGAACCCAACACGATTCTGTTGGCTCAAGATGGAATTTTCTAGAGATGGGGTCAGCATGTTCATGCAGACGGGTTATCTCTAGTGGCTGACACAAGCGTCTAAGCCATGTCGGCACTACTCTGATGCCAAAAGGAGTCTGGTGGCTTCAGGGATTCTATATTGGGCTGCTCATCATAAGGTCAGCAGTTTGAATCCACCCACCGCGCCATGGGAGAGAGGTGAGACTTTCTTCTCCTGTAAAGGTGCACATCCCACAAACCCACGGGGCCAGTTAACACTCTGTCCCACGAGGCCACACAGAGTTGGAATCCTCTCATCGACAGTGAGTGAGTCCTGATGGAGAACTAACCTGGGAAGGGGCATCTCCGAGAAGGCAGCAGGTTCACAGCAGACTCTTGTAGTAAGAGGAAGACCAACTGTGCTCTCCCAGACCTGGCAGTCAATGCCCAGAGGAAAGCCGCCAGATCCATTATGGCGCCACATCCTGAGCTCCCAGCTCCCAAGTGGACGCCGGCTCAAGGGAGGAAGTTCCCTATTGAAAGAGCATCAGGTATTTTTCTCGTCTGGTTGGGGTACTTTCTTCTTTATGATTTCGAATAAAAAATGGAGCAATTACAAAGGAACTGAAATGGAACTAAAATATTGCAAGCACTTAGTCCTTTGTATGGGAGGGAGTGGGAGAGGGCTTTTTAATTATATTACTTTTTATTTCAAATATAACGTCAGCCTGAAATTAATTACAGCAATTACATAAATTATTTGAAAATGCACAATCCCAACAACTTTCCTTGGTTGTGTGTTTAATGAGTCTGTGGTTGCCACAGACCCTTCCTTGGCCTCTCCGAGGAACGCACCAAGCCAAAAAGCCATGAGTGGACCCAGTGTCTGGGTGTCCCCTCCTGCACCCGTATGACTGAGGAAGACTGTGCCCTACCTGACTCGAGTTGTTGCTGTTCCTGGAGGGGGGATCTTCAGAGGTGTCCCAGGGTGGACCCCAGCTTTTGAGTCTGCAGGTGCCCATGAACTCTTGTTCATTTGCTCTTAGCATATGGGAGAGAGGTCTTTTCTCCAGGGCCAAATGCTCTGCTTTTTGACAGCAGTCAGGGGTCTCAAAAATCCTCTGGGCAGAGAAAACCCAGACTTCAGCAAGAGCAAGAGGATCCTCGCCCCCACCCCAACCACCCCCAGCCCTACAGCCCATCCAACAGAGCAGACTCTGGAGAAAACGCTCCCCCCACACCGCTGTGTCAACCAGGGGCCTCGTCCTCTTTCAGGACTCTGTGCCCTGGATGTTGGCCTGGTCACACGGGGCAGAGAGAGGGTGAAGAGGAGGGCATGTGGTAGGTGTGGGTGGGCACCTGCCGCTGGCTGAGGGGAACAATGCTTCCCTCCGTCAACCTGCCCCCACGTACGTCTTTCTTCACCCTTTCGTGTCCCTGTAAGATTGGAGTGGGAGTCCGGGGGTCCATTGGGGAGGATGGCTGCTTTCCCGGGAGGAATTGAAGGGAATGGGCAAACAAGCTGTGGGGGCCGGCTGTCCTACTGCGGGCTCCTGGTCCACTCTTGTCACCTTCAGTCCCCAGCAGTGGCTCTCGCTTCTTCTTCTCTTCCTCATGGTGGGGGTCCTGTCCTGTAGGATCTTCCCAGTTAGTGAGGAGCGGCCTCTGCTCCTCCTGACCTGCCCTTTGTCCCACTCTGGTGACGAGCAGTGCAAAGATCAGAGTGAACACCTGGGGTCTGCAGGTACATTTGGCGCCTTGCAGACTGGGCCGCAGTGCCACAGCGCATTTCTGAGGTCCTCATCTTTGTCCACTGGGGCAGCTGGGGGTTTGAACCACTGATCTCTTGGTAAATGTTTATGCGCCACTCAGCCACCTTCATATAGGAGTATGTATAAGAAAGAATCCCAACTGCCAGAAAAAAAAATAGCCTATAACACGCAAACCCCATTTCTTCCATGACATGGAGCCATGAGGGGAAAGCTCTGTCCTGAGTTTCTGTCCCTGCGCCTATTCATCCCGCAAAAGGTGCCTCTCAGACCAATGCCCTCGGCAGCTAGCCTGTGCCCACCATCTTGCTCATTGGCAGAAACACGGTGGGAAGAGGGCATTGGGCCTCAGCCCCCTCCCAGCCCAGAGCTGATGTCTGTAAAATTGGGGTTGGAAGGGATGTGTTGGGTGGGCCCTCATGAACAGGCAGGTTTGGTGAGAAGGTCCTCAAAGAAGACGTGGGATGGGGAAGAGGGCCAGGGAGGGGCAGCAGTGAGAATTCTTCATTCACCTTGCCGGCCTCCCATCTACAACTGATATCAAGCACAGAGAACGAAGCTGGAGCTCCACGGGCAGGTCTTCATGCCACTTTGGAAAGATCTCCTTCTTCCACAGTTCTGGCTGCTCTCCTCTCTCAGGCTCTCAATCTCAGCTTCAGGGGAGACGCAGCGGGTGCCTGAGCAAGGGTGTCACTCTGAGGGCTATGGGACACCT
>PVJH01016426.1:0-50576 GCA_004026705.1 Nesogale talazaci
CAATAAAATGATCAATTTTTTTAAAAAGGCGGGGGAGGGAAAGGGGAGGGTTTTTTTTAAAAGGGGCTTGTATCAAGGGCTCAGGTGGAAAATATTGGGAAATGTATGTGGAAATATGTGTGCAAATGTGCTTGATACAAATGATGTACTGAATGTTGTAGTAGCTGTAAGAGCCCCCAATAAAATTTAAAAAAAAAAAAAAAGAAAGTCCTTGCTCTTTTGACCTGCTCCCGGGCAACTTCACGTGGTTTGGCCTTGCGCTTCCCTCCTCTCTGCTTCTTTCACTTGCTTCTTTAATCCCTTTTGTCTTGCACAGAGGATTGACTCAAAACACACCCCACACTTTTGGTATTTCATCTTAACAAAGATAATCCATTCCCACATGAGATTAGAACTATGACATAGATGCTAGAATTTATAGCCCAAATTTTGAGAAGACAACATTTTTCTCCCTTCAAATCATGTCCTTGTCACATAGAAAGCACAACCACCCCATCACATCATCTCAAAAGTCGTAAATGAACTCAAGTCCAAATTCTGCCTTTGCATAAATGTCTTTTCATCATTAAGTTGTAAACTGGAGAATATAAATTTTCTTCTTCCAAAATTCCAAATTGTGGAACAGGCACAAAATAGATATTTCCATCACCAATGGCAGAAGTCAAAGGGATGGAAGGGCTAAAAGGAAACCTGAAAGTACGAAGCTCAACAGGGCAATTAATATTCACTCTCAAGGATTGAGAATGTACCTCTGTTCCTTGAGATCATCCGAACCATGACTGTCCTGCCTGCTCTGGGAATGGGTCATGCCTTCTGGATATTTGGTGGAGGCCCTCTGCTTTGGATTTTAGCTCTGTCTTCCAGGCCCATGGGAATGTAATCTCTTTCTACTAGCATTTTACTATTAGTTGCAAGGAGAAACCATGTAGGGGTGGAGTCTAGCGTGTCAATCCACCAATAATCAATGAGATCTCTGTGTGGGCATGTCTTTCTCTGAGAATTCTGGGGAATCTCATGATATTTCCCCTGTGGAGATGAGAGACTATAGACTCAGTTCTTTGGAGATGCTCCACTGACAAGACAAGATGGCAGCATAGACCCTGAGTCCTAGGAACTGGAGGAGCCAGAGGAGAAGTCCCACGAGCTTACACTGATGGAACCAGGCCTCTGAAGCTGGAAAAGCCACAGAGAGACCCCTGCCACTGTTGAGATGCTTCTACCACCAATGGATACTGCTGATGGACCTTGAGCCCTGAAAACAAGAAGTCCCTGTCAGCACCCGGATGCTTCTACTGCCGCTGCATACACAAGAGTCTGCATCCACTGGTCTGTGATTGTCCTGGTGTCATTGTACATACTTCATGAGTTCGAAGGAAACTTTATAGACTGGTATCGGACATATGGCTAATATTGGACTTATGACCTCGGACTGGACTGGACTGGGATGCTTTTTCATTATTCTATTCTTCTTGTCTGTGTTTATGAATTCATTTCTCTAGTCTACCTGGACTAACACAGACCATATGATCCCTTTAAGACATTCCTTCAAAATTTCATAAGCCTTATATTTATGTTCATCATTGTAGTGGTTAGCAATGAAAGTGAACATATCTCACATCCTCTGGCTTCCATATCGCCATGAGGCAGGATTCAGGTATGCCTCATTGCTACATCCTTCTTCACCTCTTCTGACAGCAATCTTTCCTTCCATAGTATTCTAGTTCTCTGCTGGGTTCAATAATTCTGTGCAATATCCATTGAGAACCCATTGATAGCACTCACAATTAAGGGAGGCTGGGTAGTGCAGTGGTTGTGTGTTCTGTTGAAATATGCAAGATAGGAGTTCAAAACCACCAACTGTTCTGAGGGAGAAATCTGGGAATTTTGACTCCCATAAACATTTTTTAATGATTTTATTGGGGGCTCTTACAGTGCACCTAACATTCCATACATCATCTGCATCAAGCACATTCGTACACATGTTGCCATCTTCATTTCCAAGTATTTTCTGCTTGGGCCCTTGGTATAAGCTCCTCTTTCCCCCTCCTTTTTTAAAATAAATCATTGAAATGGGGGCTCATACAACTCTCACCATGATCAATTTTATGCAGACCATATTTGCACACTTGTCATCATCACTCACAAAACATCCTCCCTCCACTTAGTTCCCCAGTACCAGCTCCCCATACTTACTCTCCCTCCTCACTCCCCCATGAACCCTTAATAATTTATAAATTGTTATTACTTTTTCATATCATACACTGTCCAATGTGTCCCTTCACTCACTTCCCTATTGTCCCTACTCTAGAGAACAGGTTATATGTAGATCCCTGAAATCAGTTCCCCCTAAACATTTACAGAAGCAGTTCTCAACCCTTTCACAGGGGTCACTGGATTCATGACAGTAGCAAAATGACAGCTATGAAGTAGCAAAGAAAGTAATTGTACGATGGGGGAGTCCCCACAACGTGAGGAACTGTCTGAAAAGGTCACATCATCAGGAAGGTGGAGAAATCCTGGTTACAGTATGGAAAACTCACAGGAGCAGTTTTGCCTGTCCTCTAGCATCATTCTGGGATGGCATTGCCTCTATGGCAGTGAGGTTTTCGTCTTAGAGAAGTTAAAGTTACGGCAAGGCAGGATCAGCAAACAGTAAAGACACAGTCATTGGCTCCCAACAGTTCTTTCTCCACCCAACAGCCAAGTCTTTCCCCAGCCCTCAACTGGGGACATGAGAGTCTCCACACTGAGATGGATAAAACTTTTACTAACATAGTCTATTTACCTCAGTAAATAAATACACAAGAAAGCAACAACAGCAAGTCCTGGCCAAAGGATGAAGAGATATCCAGAGTTGGTAAAATTTAATTTTGAAACAGCATCAACAACAACCACAAAATAACTTGAATCTATGAGTAGTCCAAAAGAATAAAGTAACTCCTGGTGCAGTTCATCTAAAAGGTGAAAATTACAAGGAATTTCTGAAAGAAATTAAAGAAGACCTCGATAAGTGGAAAGGTATCTTGACTTAATATTGTCAAGACTTAATATTCAAAGAAATAATATTGCTGAGAAAAAATACTATTAAAACAATCTATAGAAGATGTGCATCATCCATAAAAATACCAATGGGAGGGCACATTAGAAAATCTGATCCAAAATTAATGTGTAAGGAATCCAGAGCATTGAGACTTTTTTTTAAAAAGAGCAAATTAGGATTGCATACTCTTTTTATTTCAAAGTACACTACCAAGCTGAAATAATCAGGCCAGTATGGATAAGGATAGACATATTGAATGAAGGAGGCCCAATGTTCAAATCGGCTTCCCTCCAATAGTCATCAGTCCACCCTGGCCCTGCATCTCTGGGTGCAAAACTCAAGAGCCTCATTAAACCCGGAGGGTTTTCTTTCAGTTCACCCCCTTTTCCCTCAAGCTTAGGCCAGCTTCTGCCTGGCCTTCAAGCTATAGTCCACACATCTCAGAGGGATTCATGTGGTCCTATGAGACAGTGTTGGAAGACAGTTGCTGATAATCTCCTGCTCCTGGGACTCCTATCTATTCTAATCTCTCATGTCAGCTCACACACTGTTATTAAAACTGTCTACATGTAGAGTTGATTCCCCACTCCCCCTTTTGCTTCTAAAATGACGGATAAAAATGATCACAGTGCATCTTTTCTCACAGACATTTTCATCCTATAACTTAAGGTCCTTGTTTATTTTGCTTGCTAGTAAATATTGGACAAGTCATCAGTGAAGCTGGGTTGTATGAAGTATTTTCCATGAGGATTGGAGGAAGGCTCACTAACATCTTGCAAATCATAGATAACATAACCTGGCTTGTTCACAGTGAGGAGGTTTGAAACACTTGCTAATGAAGACCTTAATTAAGACCTTAATGAAGACCTTAATGAAGACCTAATTGCAACCTTATTATGGATTGCAGTTCAGACTAAATGAAACCAAATTTTCATAACTGGACAAAGAGGTAACATCATGATAAAGAGAGAAAAGATTGAAGTTGTCAAGGATTACCTTTTGCTTGGATCCACAATCAGGGCTCCTAGAAGCAGCAGTGAAAAGATTAAATGATACTCTGTCCTGGGCAAATCTGCTGAACAGGACCTTTAGGGTGTTCAAAAGCAGGGAAGTTTCTTTGAGGACAGGTAGGTGCACCCACTCTAAGTCATGGTATTTTCAGTGGCCTTGTGTTAGTCCAGGTATACTAGAGAAACAAATTCATAGACATGCATATGGATATAAGGGGAAGGTTTATATACAAGAGGAATGGAACTTTGAGAAAGCATCCCAACTCAGCCCAGTCCAAGGTCACAAGTCTGATATTAGCCCATACATCTGATACCAGCCTATAAAGTTTCCTTCTGACTCACAAAGTCACAGGTCAGTGGGTGCAGATTCCAGGCTCTGGCAGGGGTCCCCTTATGGATTCTTGTTTCCAGAGCTCGGGGTCCATCAGTAGTATCCATTGGTGATAGAAACATCTCAGCGCTGGTAGGGGTCTCTATGGCTTTTCCAGCTTCAGAGGTCTGGTTCCATTAGGGTAGGGCCGTGGGGCTTCTCCTCCAGCTCTTCCAGTTTCTCGGACACTGCCATCTTGTTTTGTCAGTCCAGTGACTCACAAAAACTGGGGAAAATGGTCTCTCATCTCCACAAGGGAAATACTGCGAGACTTCCCAGAATTCTCAGGAGAAAGCCATGCCCACACAAAGGCCTCATTGGCTGCTCAATGGCTATCTCCAGATTGACAGACTAGACTCCACCCTACATTTCCATCAGGAAATTGACATAGGTACATAACTGCCACAGGCCTCATGCATGTGAAAGTCAGACATTGAATAAGAAAGGTCACAGAAGACTCGAGGCATTTGAAATATGATGCTGGAGGAAGCTATAGAAACTACCAGGGACTGCTAGAAGGACAAACCAATCTGGCTCAGAAAAAGTTCAGCCATAGTGCTTTTTACAGGGGAGAGGATGAAGAAACTTTATCTAGCATGCTTAGGACATGTTGTTAAGAGAGACCAGACATTGGAGAAGCACATCATGCTAGATTAGGTAGAGGGGCAGTGGGTGAGCAGAAGGCCCTCCCCTCCTAGGTTTGGACCCGGGGACTACAGCAAGGGGCTGAATCAAAGAAACAATTGTGATGGAGGTGCAGAGCTAAGAGGTGTTTTCTTCTGTTACATAGAGGGTCACTATGAGTCAGAACTGACCCCATCACACCTGACAACAACAATTCATTTCAGATACAGAGTTTCTGACCTTTTCTAGATTGTACTTCATGTTATCTTGACTATGATGACTTTGTAATGTCTTATATTATAAAATAGTGATAATCGTGGGGTTCAAATATCTTACTTTCGGAGTTTCTTTGCTCTATCTATAAAAACAATTGAGGAGTAAAAATTAGTTGTATCTTGTAAACTTGGATGCTCTCCATATGTATGACAAATAATTTTTAAATATAAGCAATTTTAAGGAAAGATAAATTAAATGCACTGCAGTTGCAAAATTACTTTACTTCAAAATGCTTAAAATGAGCTTGGTAGGAATGATCTAACCATGTGACATATATTTTCATGCTTTGAATAATTTTTAATCATTTTTAGAGAGAATACATCATTATAAAGCTGCCCGGGGTCACTAAAGGTATCATTAAACAGAGATAGTGAGTCGGGGAAGATGAAAATTATTCTCCTCTATTAAATAAAAAAATTGATTCCAAAATGGTTTTCAGAGAGGACACAGCCGAACTCGGGTAGTCATTTTAGGAATGTGGCTTGGCTTTCTGCTTTTGAGTATACAACTAGAAGAGGACACTGACACTCGGCAAAGCCTGACCAGCAATCTAGGTCAGGTGGCACCTAGCTCAGTCCATCGTTAGCATCAAATAAATAAACCAAAGGTCCGTGGTTTAACATTTTGATCTTGAATACTAGAAGTCCAATATATGTGTTCAAGATTGTACCTGCTTTGTTCATCATTGTATAATTAATGTCTGTCAAAACACCTAGGAAATATTGAACCACCAACACATTGTTGATTGGATAAATGATTGTGTAATTGAAAATATAGCAATAATTTAAATGAGTCAAGTTCTCAATCAAAAGGTAGAGTCATATGAGCAAACTTACAAAGCAGGCCTTTTGACAGGCCTGAAATTCTATTCTACAGCTATGCAGATCTGAAGACTAAAAGTTGATTATAAAAAGTTGAACATGGTTGGAGTTATAAGGAATGTTAGTTCTCACTCTAATTTTATGTGTATGTATTTACTAAAGTCCACTGAATTTATGGGGTTTACTCAAAGTGACATAGATGGATAATGGCAGAGTGCTCATCATTCCTGAGTAGGCCACATTCCATGTTCTTTGTACTGGAGTGAGTTCAAAAGTATTGCTACTTGGATTTTAGTTCATATACTCTTGCGCTTCCTTCAAATAAAGTGTGTTTGACCATGTCTCTGTGATCTGTGGGTAGCTACATACAAATTTCCTCAGAAACACATTTGGCTTTATAGCCTTACGATGTCTTCAAATACAAAACAAAAGTCCCAACCAAAACATTGGATTTGGAGGGGGAACTGCTGGATCAATTAAACTCTTAACTCATGGTGGCGGTGGTACCAAATAGAAATCATTTATCTTGTCTTGAATTAAATCAGACATGGGTTATATAATGGACCTCATACTTTAAGGTGAATCTCTTTATTTCATGTGAGATACCAGGGGGGAAATCCAGATATTTGCAAATGATTTTTATAATATTTAGACGTAATCTCAATAACTCTTGAATGAACATGAGAATCAGATTAAATTCATAGGTTGTACTGCTGTATAGTGAAAGGTATTAAGTTTGCTTTTCTCCATAAACCATAGATACATAAATCTTCTCAAGTATATCTGAAAATAAGCTTTTAAAGAACCCAGTGTTTATACAATTTCAGGTGTGGATTCAGGAGTCAATTTGAAAGAAAATGGGGTCATTTAAAAGGCAAAATAGGAGTCGTTAGAGGAAAGGTGATCACTGAAGTCAAACACATGAATATAATTATACCGGGAGAGCAAAAACACAGAACAAATCCTTAATGAAAGATACCTGAATAGGGACCAGCAAAAGCAATAAAGAGCCAAGGAGGGAAAGAGAGCAAAAGGTGTCTTAGCAACAAGAGGAGAGAAAGAAGAGCGGTTCATTTTGGAGACCAGGGTGATTGTCAAGGTGTATGTGCATTATTAGGAGTTTGAAAGATAGCAGCATTGGGCGTATTTATAAATGGTCTTTAGGGATAGGGGAAAACAGCAAGAAAACTGCATGCTTTCTTTGCAGAAGGAGTGTGTCATTTGTATTTATCTTATATATTATTGGGGATAGTTTAGGGAGGGTTAGCTAAATCAAAGGGTGACTGCGGACCTCCAAGGTATGTTTGATGTCACAATAATTACTGTCATGGACTCCCATTAAGTGGTCTTTAGTAACTTTTATCAAGCATTTTTAATGAATGGGCATGTTAAAAAGATAACTAAATGATAAAGAAGAAGGTTTACTTTTGGGGTTTCCATTTTAATAGATGTTTGGGTGGGCGAGAAGTTAGACTGGTAGCTTGCATGGAGTTGTGGGGAGGGAAAGAGAAGCATATTGACAAAACAGAGTGCACAAGAGGCATAATACTTGCATGTGAAACCAGAGAGGTTTCTAACTGGTGGAATTCAGCATTCATTTTTATCGATAGGATCAGTGAAGGAACAGCAAAGCCAGCTGAGCATAAGCCCTTTGGAATAAGACTGAATTTGCAAAGAATGGAAAATGTTCAGATTGCCTGTGCTACAGAATAAGCTGGCAGGTTAAGTAGGGGTGAATAAGAGGAAGAGACATGCGGAAGGCCTGGATAGGGTTGAGTAATAACTGCAAATGGCACAGCACTGAATTAAGTGGTATGATTTTAACAAATGACCCAATAAGGTAGAGTCTATTATTATGTTGAGCAGTAAGACCTCACACAATGGATCATTGAGTTGGAAGTTAATCTTTGAAAGCACATCTGAAGCTCCTTTCATAACTTTAAATGCTGCCTCCAGACAGCATTTAAACAGAGATTGCTCAGAGATAGATGAATATAATTTTTCCATTCAGTCCAAAAAGTATACTTTATTTTTATAGGAGGGGAAAAAAGAGAAACTTTCTTCTGGAATCATTGAGCTTAAATATAAATGCATATTTTAATATATAAGTATATATCTATTAATTATGTTTAACTAATAGATACAAATTGTATATTAGGAACCCCTGATAACATAATGGGTACACATTCTCTGAGGTCAGCAGTTTGAAACCACCAGCTGCTCCGAGCAAGAAAAAATAGGCTTCTTACTCCTGTTACAAGTTATAGTCTCAGAAACTCATAGCAGCAGTTCTTTCTATTATATTTTCATGAGTCAGGTTTACCTTGATGACAATGAGTTTGGTGTTTGTTTGCTTGCTTTTTTTCCCCCTGGGTACTAAATATTTCTAAAGAAGAACATGGTTCAACTTCTGTTTATTATTTTTTTAAAAAAAATCTATGTCATCAAGTCAATTCTGACCTCTGTGGATTCTTTAGAAGGCAGAAATTATAATAATTATTCATTTTGTTCTTTTAACAAAAACATCCATTGCTATCCAGTGAATTCTGACCCAGAGTGACCCTATAGAACAGAGTAGAACTATCTCAGAGGGTTTCCAAGATTGTAGAGATTTATAGATAAAAATGATCACATCTTCCTTCTCTGGAGGGACTGATGGTGGTATGTCTTTGGAGATAAGTCTGGAACATTTACATGTACACTAAGCCTTATATATGGCGCTAAGCATTTCAGGATGAATGAGATGTATGTACTTCTTGATTTCAATGATTTCACAGTATGAGTTAGATGATGGGCTGAAGAGAAAAATATGACTATCATATACCTCAGAAATTAGGAAACGTACCTGAGGCCCAAATGGTAGTGAATCATTTTACCCAATAACAACAAAGATGGAGGTGATATGGGGGCATGGAAAGAAAATAGTCCCAAGAAATATAGAGTGTCTTTTTTTGGTAAATCACTATAATAACTTAGGGGGATAGCATAATGCATAAGGAATATGAAGTACCAATCTCCAAGGTGTCCACAATCTGTTGAGGAAGATGGACCTATTGTACAGGGAAGCTGCCTAAAAGCTTCTCTTTTAGGCATATCTTTTTAAGTCCTATTATATGACTGGTGTGGTGGCTGGGCATTTCAAATGGGTGTGTGAGACATTAATAGAGGAGATTAATCACTTTTGCCATTTCTCTGGGTTGAAGAGAGTCTCTTCAAGAGCAATGTATTAGTCCACATAGACTAGAGAAACAAATTCATAGACACACATATGGATATAAGGGAAAGGTTTACATACAAGAGGAATGGAATATTGAGAAAGCATCCCAACCCATTCCAGCCCAAGGTCATGAAGCCAACATTAGCCCATATTTACGATGCCAGTCTATAAAGTCTCCTTTTGACTCAAGAAACACATGCAGTTGAAGCATCCTGGTGCTAGCAAGGGTCTCCCCATGGCTTCTCGCTTCTAGGGCTCAGGGTCCATCAATAGCATCCAGTGGTGGAAGAAGCAATTCAGTGCTGGAAGGGGTCTCCTCATGGTTTCTCCCGGTTCAGAGGTCTGCTTCCATCAGGGTAAGGCCATGTGGCTCCTCCTCCGGCTCCTCCAGTTCCTCGGACGCTGCCATCTTGTCTTGTCAGTAGTTCTTCGTCTCAGAGACTGACTCCCAGAGACTGAGAGTCAAATCTCTCTTCTCCAATTGAGAAATACCATCAGACTTCCCAGAATTCTCAGGAGAAAGCCATGCCTACACAGAGGCCTCATAGTTTACTCATTGGCTATCTCCAGATTAACAGGCTAGACTGCACCCCTACATCTCCATCATGAAATTGACATCCCGAATATTTGACCGCCACAAGCAAGAACAGGAAAACTCAAGACCACCAGCATGATACCTCCAAGATCCCTGCTGGAAGAGATGGAGACAGCAAGGCCTCAGCACAAGGACCACAAGACAGAGCAAAAAAGCAGCACCAGGATTAGGAGGAGATCATCAAGCTTCCTTGCTCAAGGAAAAAAAGGGAGAAGTCTGGGGATCCCATGACCAAGAGACTGAGGATCAGAAAAAATATCCCAGCCAACATGATTAGGAGATGTTATGTTTTATATCCTTTGTATTTTGTAACCCAGTAGTATTCCTAGTAAATCCTCATAGTGGTGACTATTGTCCCTGAGTTCTGGTTTACCCTTGCAATGGATTCCTAAACACAGCAAAACAGGAAAGTTCCATGGGTGTCAGAATAGGGTGGAGGAAGCAGCAGGGTGGAGGCGGACATCTCCCTTGTGACACCCAGGGTTGGACTGATATGGAGTTGGATCCATCTTCTCTGTATTGAAACCAAGGGAGGTCAGATGTGGCATCTGCACCATTTCTTCTCTGTGGATCATATTTTTTATGAGATGTGTGAAGTGTAATGATGAGAATAATCTTTAAGTTTGTGTGAATATGGAGAAGGCATTCCTAAATTGGAACACTGAGCAAAGGAAACCAGAGGGGGCACCAACATACAGTGATGTTTATCTATAGGAAGAGACAACTGAATCTTAAAGAATTGAAGATCAAGTGTTATGACGTGGATGGGAAAGGGAGAAAGAGTATTCCAGACAGAATACCACTTAACCAATGGGTTTGTGGGAGAACTGTACTTGATCCAATGTTCCTATCACATATTGTTAAGCAGAAAGGGAAAGTCTGTTTCAATGGCAATAAGGTTAATATGCAGAGATGTAAGGAAACATGACCACTGTTGTTCAGATAAGGCAGCAACACCAAATTTTCAATGAATGCTGTTAACATTTCATATTTGGCGAGACACAGTTTTTACATTGAAAGTGGTTCCATTTTCCCACAGGGGAAAATTCTGTACTGATTTTTCTTTTATCTATTGTTGTTTAGAAGAATCAAGCTCTCAGCATCAAGAGAGCACTATGGAGTAAAAATCACATGCCAAAATGGGAACTGAAAATAATCAGAGTATTTATGTACATATGGAAGAAATGTATTTTGTTAAAACCACTTAAATTACCTTTCTGTCAGAAATAAATACATCAAAATCTATAACTATTAGGTAAGAGATTAGCATAGTAATGAGGTTTATGACATTATGAGGTTTGCTTAGGTTGAAAAAATCAAGGGCAATTGGAAATAAGCATGTTGAAGCCTTTCTGCTTGTCATTTCTCTGCTTGTATTGAAAACTGATTCAATTTATTATGACACCACTTCATCTGTTTAAAATATTGAAGTAAGAAACTTTCCCACCTTCTTCTAAGTACACAGTAACCATCAGCCATGACCCATCTAACACCAGGGGTAAGAAACCTTCAAATTGAGTATGCAGAAAAATAAGACTAATATGATAAAAATGGGAATTAGGTAATTAAAATAAGATCTTTTAGTAGTGTAGACCTTCGGTGACAGCAGAATGAACTTTTAAAATGTAGCCCACTAAGCCACAGCAGAGAAAAGGAAGCCATCAAATCCTTTAAACGTTGTATAGCCCTGCAGCTCTCTTGGTTCAGCCAAGCAACAGGCCCCTGTTGAAAAGTGATTTCTATTAATCTCATAAACTCGGCATATCAACATACAAGCAATTACAATATTGACCTATCTTACTGGATTAAGACTATCTACATTCAGAAGTAGATGATGTGAATAAAAGAACACGTGAAAAGGCATGCTTGTGGATTTCCTATCCAGCAAAAGATATTGAAAGAGAAATATCTGAATTATCTAAGTGCGAAGCAAGAAGATGAGAAGAGTAATTATTGACTACAGTCTTCTTAACAGTTCACGTTTTTAAAGGTTGGGGTTTGAGGTCTGGGAAGGGACCTACTCAGCACAGATTAGAGCCCTAAGACTATCAAGTAAAAAAAGACAATGAAGTTGTTATTTCTCATTTTGTTGTTATAAAAACAGAAATAAATCTCAGGCAAAAACACACAGAACCCTTACCTCCAGCCACATAGTTCTAGAATGCATGGATCCCTAGACTTGTATTATACATAGGTTTCAATAGTTATCTTATTGTACATAGTTTTCCATACATATATTAGTAGACTTTAGAGGAAATGCTCTTGAAACAATATTGTATGAAATAATAGCAACAACAACCAAAACCCAACAACACAACCCTCCAAAGAGATGACACTTTAATGAAAGCTGATTGGAAAAGAGAGCCAACTAATGAAATCAATACCACTTTTATAGATCTCATATTGAATTGTCTCTTCAGGCCTATGCATACAAATTAATGGCTAATGAATATTGGAAAGTAGAATTCTTCCAAATTGAATTTAATATGGGGAAGAGAATCATTTGTGAATAAGTACATGACATAAAAGTATGTGACCAAGATGACTAAATAGCCTAAAATTATATGATTAAACTTGTAAATTAAATTTCTGTACACTTCATGCAAACCCTAAGGGTATATAGCAAGTCACACTGAATCTGATTTCCTACAAAATCTGAATTGATGAGGTTGAAAGTGATATTTCACTTGTGAGCCTTCTAATGCTTCAAGGCTCAAGAGGACAAAGTATTATATTGAAATGAGTAAAGGCACAGAGTTAGAAAACCCAAAGAGAAAATTATGCTCAGCATTTCTCAAGTTTAAAGAACTGAAGAACAATTTCAAGCCTTTAGTTGCAATACTGGAGGATTCCATGGGCATTATTGAACAGTGCAGGTAATATCAGTAAAGAGGGATGGAATATACAGAAGTGCTGTACCAAAAAGAACTAGTCAACATCTAACCATTTGAAGAGGTAGCACGTGATTAAGTATTTATGGTATTAAAGGAAGAAATCCAAACTGCACTGAAGTCACTGGGGGAAAAAAGGCTCTGGGAATTGATAGGATACAAATTGAGATGTTTCAACAAATAGATGCAGTGCTGGCTGGAGAAGCTCATTTGTATGCCAAAGAATTTAGAAGACAGGCTCCTAACCAACAGACTGAAGGACAGCCATAACTTTCTGTCCATTCCAAAGAAAATAGATCTAACAGAATGCAGACATTGTTGTGCAATTAACATCACACACAAGTAAATTTGCTGAAGATAATTGAACAGGTTGCAGCAGTACACTGACCATGAAGTGTCAGAAATTTAAACCAGATTCAGAAGAAGCCAGAGAATGAGAGATATCATTGCTGATATCTTCTGTATGTTGGGTGAAAGCAGACAATGCCAGAAAGATGTTTGGATGAATATGCACAGGCATGCTACTAAGTTGAGGTATCATTATGAGGAATGGGTATCATAACAAGGTAGAGGTAACATTATGAGGAATGGGTATCCCAGAACACTTACTTGTGTTCATGTAGAACCGGTCTGGAAGTAGTTCACTGTAATGTTCTTCTGGTATTGCTGCATGGCTTCCAACCGCTGGCCTTGAAAGTGGCATCCGATGGACAACTAGACTTCTGAGGGATGAGTCCTTTCCTGATTGCCAGGGAGTTCAGTAATGGGGTTTGAACTTGGGATACTTGCTACTCAAAATACAAAACACTAAGACTCATAAGAACCAAATTCGTGCCTCACTTATGAGTTAGTTGATCAGAATTTGCACTTTTAACAAGACACTTAAGCTGTTTGTAGTCATATTACTGGTGGACTTTCTTGATCTCAGGAGAGTTTCTCTCAGTCCCCTGTTTAGTATTTATCCACACCCATGCTGCCTCAGGAGCAGGGATTTTTGCTACGGTTACAGCAGTAACCAGGCTAGGCTGAGCTCAACAGCTGCTCTTCAGGAATAAGATCAGGCTATCAGTTGTCGAACAGATTTACCGTCGCAGAAACCCTGTGGGCAGTTGGAGGAAGCCTTCCAGGATTACTATGAGTTTGAACTAACTCCATGGTATTGGGAGATTTTTTTAATGGAATTTTGCTCTATGTAGAAATGATCATAATTCTTTGAGTAACTAAAGAGTGACTTCATTTGAATGCCTATTAAAAACTATTTTCAAAAAATGGTTTCCTAAAAACTTTTCTAGTGTTCTAGCTTTGTCAATAGGTTCGTGGACATGTAAGAGCCTAGGTAGTGCAGTGGTTATGCATAGGGCTGCTTAAAACCACCAGAAGTTCCAAGGGAGAAGGACAGGATTGCCTGCTCCTGTAAGCAGCAACAGCTTCTGAAACTCAAGACAGTGCTACCTTGACGCAGAGGAATGGTATGAGTTAGCGCATTGGCTCAGCGACAGTAAGTTTGGAACATAGCCTTATAATTCACATATCATATGACCCACTGGTTTAACCATATTATAAAGAGTTGTGTAATCATCACCATAATAAATTTTAGACCATTGTTCTTCTGCTATTACTAGTTTCTCATTTACCATCATACTCTCTTGCCATAAGCCTAAGAAGCAATCAATCTAGCTGCTATCTCTATAGGTCTATCTATCCTGGATTCCATATATGGAAAAACATACAAAATCAAAACAAAAAAATTGCTTTACAACAATATCAGAATAAAATGAGAAAAAAAAGATCTTCATTGAAAATAAAGCAGAGAAGGAAGAAGAAAATGATGTCTAGTTAAGACTCACCTGCCCAGAGCTTCTGCAGCCAGACCAGAAAATTGGGAGGTATGGTTAAGGAGACTGGTAAGTAGTGTCCTGAAATTAGAACTAGGATACTGGGGTCTGTTCTAAACCCCACTTTTTGTGATTTCCACTCACAAAGCAAACCAAGAATGCACTAAATTGCTCTAGATTTGGTGCACTGTACTTGTGAGTTCCACCTGAAAAGCTGCCTGTGCCCTAGTTTCACAGGGAGTAGCGATTTCCCCAGACTAACATCCTAAAGGGGACATAATCCCAGCCGCGAGGAGAACTTCTGAGACCTACTCAGAGAACTCCACATCAGAGCTCCCTGTGCTGATAACTGTCTTGAACTTAGAACCTGGGAAGCAGGGCCAGTAAGAAGCCATAAATTGGAGTAGACAAAAAAAGCATTAATTTACCTGAGTCAGAGTGTGGTGTGGTAAAAAATAAGTAGATAGTTATAGTCCAGGGGGTGAATTTGTTTCCAGGTGACTGAGTAGAAAACAACCTTCCTGATAAGCTGGGTCTTCGTATCTAGAGGTCAGCATGGCAACCCCAAAATCAAGGTGCCTCATAAGTCCAACATAAAAAATATGTTTCCTGGGGGAAAATGACAAATCCCAGGCTCATTGATCAACCCCCAAAGAAGCAGGTAGACTGAGTCTCTTAACATACATCAGCATAACAAGGGGGCCCAGGCTAAGGGCTGTCACAACTTAGCTATAGTGCCTGGAGTATTTCAACTTAGTACTCTTTTCCTAACTGAGCACAGAGTCAGAGCCCAGAGTCAGGGAGTCAATTTAATCTAATTCTATTTTAGCGGGCCAAGGGACAAACCTCCGTGTTAGTAGGACATAAGCAATCTAGATAGGTTAACAAATCCAGATTTGGTCTCAGTAAGTCTATACTTGGCTAGGGCAGTCCTGCCTATTCTGGGGCCCTACACAAGGCTGAAGGAACATGCCCACCAGCTGTTGTGCTACATACAGCACAAGGCAGGCAGACCAGTGAACTCCAGTGCTCAATACCACGGAGGGTATTGCCATCGAGGGTGATCCCACCCAGCATCTGTGGCTCCCTATACCAAGTGGGCACAGAGTTGGAACTCTCCAGCTTTCTGGTCAGGTGATCAAGCATGAGCTATCTCTTTATTTACCACTCTGTTTCTTCTTTCTGTAGACCCTCGCCCTGCAATCTTCCTCATCACAGCCGATCTCACTGGGCCCAGTTTTGTTTTATTTTTAGTATTTTTCTCTTTTTCTTTACTTTTTCTTCTTTTTCTCTATTTTCCCTCCTTCTCTCTCTTTTCTATTATACACCACTGCAGGATTCCAGGCCACTATCCTCTGTCTATGGCAACTCAACCCAAATAGCAGGGGCCATGCCAGCCTTCCCACTGTGGGAGGACTGCACACCACACAAGGCAGCTGGGACAGCCCTTTACAGCGCACTGAACCGCTGAGAAAATTTCCATTGGGCCTCTAAGGTGAGATTGCCAACTAGCACAATTTTGCCCAGCACCACAGGGTCCCTGTAGTAAAAAGGCACACCAACCTTCCATCTTGGGGTAGGGTATAAACGCCTCTGGGCCCACATTGAGATGAGCAGTACTCATCTATTCCTTTATTCTTGATTTTTTTTCTTGCCTCTGTCCTCTCTCTACCATCTCAGTCAATATTAGTGTGGACAGTTGTGTTTGTCATCTTCTTTCTCTTTCTTCTCTTTTCTTTCTTCCTTTCTTCCCTCTCTCTCTGCTCTCTTTTCCTCTGTTTCTGATTCTATGTTTCTCTCCTCTTTCCTTCCACCTATCACTGCTGGTTTCCAGATCCCTCCCCCCTGTTTAGCACAACTCTAGCCACCCAGTGGGGAGAGCTACAAACTGACCCCCTGTGACAGTGCTGCACACAGCATGGCACAGGGCTCAGCTATCTATCTTTTTTCTCTTCTTCAGGTTTTCCCCTATATCTTATTCTTCATTCATTCTTTCTTCTTTTTCCCTCCTCTATCCCTCATCTCTTTCCTACCCCAGTCTGAGAAGATTCAGTTTTCTCTTTTTTGCAGTTTTCTTTTTTAAAGTTTTTTTTTTTTTAATTTTTGTTTAGTCTTTGCACTTTTATTTTGGTGAGTGGATGTTACCTTGCTTAGCAATTTTGCTCCTGTCTTTGTTTTATTCTTTCTTTCTTTTTCTTCTGCTCTCCCCCTCTTTCTTCTCACAAGTTACTATTGGCTTCCAGGCCACTACCCTCTGCCCAGAGCAATTCTCAAAACTCAGTTTGGGGACCTCCTGCCAGCATTTGTCACCTTGACGTACAGCTGGGGAAATCAAGCCAACCCTCCTCTGTAACCCAATTGGCTGGAAGTTCGCTCCTTCAAAGAACTGGGAGAATTCTAGCCTAAACCCCAAGGATATAAAAGTGACTGGGGGAGCTCTTGCCCACCACTCATGGTGCTCCACACTGCTGTGGGAACATCCATCCAACCTCGACACTGATCTCTCTGACTAGGATAATTCTGCCTACCGGCGACAATGCTCATCACCAAGGAGGGTACAGCCCATGTCCCTTTCTTAGCACACAAGTTACAGAAGGAAACACCATAGGCCACCCAAGGTGCTCCAAGCACCATGAGAGCAACCACTGCAGCATATTTAGAGATCAACCTGTGAAACACCACCTTTATGGGCACAAAACAAACTGACAAGCATTCCATAACTTACATTCAAAATAATGGAATATTGGTTGGCTAGGGTAAGAGTGAAACCACAGGAAGATACAGTGGTAACCTGACTCCCCAGTAGAGCTACCTGCAGATGGTTTGTAGAGGTATTCATGCAAGTCCCTCAAGAGAGAGCCCAGTGCTCTTTGACTCTGGAAGGTTGCTCCAGGATACTCTAAAACAAGTAAATAGCAACCAGCCCCAACAGCTTCAAAAAAAACAACAAGAGGAGAAATAGAAGACATTGCTGGAAGAAGTCATAAACCTAACAATGTGCATAGAAGAAGCAGTAGTGATTAGCCACAGAAAGATATTTTCAGAATGCTCCCTGGAGTCATACAGGATATGAGGGGACAATGCAGAAAAAGAATGAAATGATAGAGCATATAAAGGCAACACACCAAAGGGAAAGACAAGATTTAAGGAATAAAATAGCAAAATCCAGTGGCAAATTGATAGCTTGTCAAAAGACTTGAGGAGGCAGAGAATCTCACCAGTGATCCAGAGGATAGCTAAGTAGATGTCAACAAATGTGAAAAACAGTCAAATAAGACTATCAAAGAAACTGAAGTAAACCTGAAATTCATGTCTGATGCTAGGAAGAGGAACAATATTAGAACAATTGGACTACTGGAATAAGACACAATAAAGAAGTCAACAGTGAAAATATCGAGGGAGTTATTAGAGGAAAACTTCCCCAGCTTAATAAATGAAAATTAGGGAACCATTCAGGAGACTGAAAGAACACCACCCAGAAAGAATCCCAAGGAGAAATCACCAAGACATATAATAGCTAAATTATTCAACTATCAGGAAAAAGAGAAAACCAAGGGAGCAACTAGGGAAAAGCAAAGAGTCATGTATAAAGTTGTTCCCCAATTAGAGTATGTATGAGCATACCTATAAGCAAACATGATGAAAAAGAGGTGAAAATAAAGTAATATATTCCAACAATTGAAGGAAAACAACACAGACCCCAGAATAGTGTACCCAGCCCAATTATCTATAAAGATACATGTAGAAGTAAGAGTCTTTCCAGTCAAGGAAAAACTCAAAGAATACATCAGAAAAAAACAGCTCTACAAAAGATTCTTGCCAATCCTGTATGGGCAGAAGATCTACACTCACTGAGTGCAAATAAGAGACCATCACATGGAAAAACTACATCCATAGAATGACATAGAGAAAACAGATCCCATAATAGTATTGGTTCAATAGTGGAAAGTAGGCAAAAATGAATCACACACATTACAGAAGCAGATACGAAAGGTAGGTAGGAAAACACCCAATACAAAAAGTACAAGATAGCATCACAGAGTTAACAGATGGATGTAATAATACTGGATACCAGTTGCCTGAACTTAGGCATTGAAAATCTGAGGCTAAAAAACTGGCTCAGGAAACATAACTTATCGATCTATGGCCTACAGGAGACATATCTCAACCTTGCAGAAAAAAAAAAACAGGTTGAGGATTAAAGGCTGGAGAAAAATATACCAAGCAAATACAATTAAAAAAAAAAAAGCAGAGGCAGCGATCTTAATATCTGACAAAATTGATCTCAAGGTACAGGCCATAACAAGAGACAAGGAGGGGCACAACATAATTCTCCCAGAACAGTAGACCAAGAACCAGTGTGCATTAAAAATATTTATGTGTCCAATGAGAGATCCACAAAAATCATAAGTCAAACTCTCCAAAAGATGAAAAAAGAAAAAGAAATTACAGACTTAAGAATTATTATTGCTGACCTCTCTGAGAAACACAGATCACTCGGAAAGAATCTCAATAAGGAGCCTATAGATCTAAACAACACAATTGGAGAACTTGACTTCATAGATATTTTCAGAGCATTCCATGCAAATACAAAAAATTCACATTCTCTTCAAATCCGCATAGCACATCTTCAAAGATAGACAGCATGCTGGGGCACAAATCAAACTTGAATAAATTCAAGCACATAGAGAATATACAGCCATCTCTCTCCAATCACGGTGCCATAAGGCTGACAATCAACAGAAGGATGATTAAGAAAACTAGGGCAAAGGATTGGAGGATAAATAGGTCTCTATTGCTAAAGGAGTGAGTATTGGCCTAGACCAGAAATGAAATCAGAAAGTTTCTAGAAACCAATGAGAATGAAAGTATAAAGCGTCAAATCTTTGGGATACAGCAAAGGCATTTATCAGGGGAAGGCTGATAGCAATAAATATACACCTGAAAAAAGAAGAGAGACTTTTGGCTGATATGCTGGCACAAAGCTTACACCAATTAGAGGAGAGACAATGAACAATCCTACTATTAGCAAAAGGATAGAAATAATATAAATCAGAGCTGAGATACAGGAGTGTCAAGAAATAGATAAGGTTAGTCAGGGATTACGAACAAAAACATCCCCTGGGCCAGATGGCTTCATAGGAGAATTCTACCAAGCCTACCTGGGAAGAACTGACACCAATCCTAAACAAACTTTTCCAGAACATAGAAAAAAAAATGTAAAGCTCTCAAACTCTTTCTATGAAGCTAGTATAACTCTGATACCTAAAGTGGGCAAGGATCTCAAGAGAAATGAGAACTATAAATCAATATCCCTAATGAATATGGATGCAAACATTCTTAAGAAAATGCTGGCCAATAGAATACAAATGCACGTTTAGAGAATAATTTACCATGTTCAAGAGGGATTCATACAGGAATGGTTCAACATATGAAAGACCATTAGTATTATTAACCACATTGACAGGAAAAATGATAAGTATCACATGACAATATTGATAGATGCAGAAAAAGCATTTGACAAGATCCAATAGCCATTCCTGTTTAAGACACTGAAGATCTGAATGGAAGGAAAGTTCCTCAGTATTATATAAACTACATATGAAAATCCCACATCCAACATGGTAATAAATGGAGAAAAGGTGAAAACAATTCCACTGAAAAAGGGTACCCAACACTGGAGGTCCTAGCTAACAACAAAAGACAAAGAAAAGACACAAAAATATTCATCTGGGAAAGGAGGAGGCAAAATTATCATTATTTAGAGACAATATGATTTTATTCATTGAAAATCCCCTAAAATCCACAAGTGGAATGTTGCAAGCAAGAGAGGAATATGGCAGAGTGGCAGGATACAAAATCAACAAACAGAAGTCTGTAGACCTGCTCTACACATCAGAAAAGATCATAGAAGAGGCAATTAAAAAGATAGTAACCTTTACAATAGCTAAGCACTAATCGAAATATCTAAGGATATACCCAACTTACAAAGTGAAAGCTTTGTACAAGGAAAATTATATAACACTATTATAAGAAACCAAGAGTGACCTCAAGAACTGGAAGACTATCTCATGCTCGTGGATTGGAAGACTCAATATAGTAAATATGTCAGTTCTGTCCAAGGCACCATATAAATTCAATATTATCCAGATACAAGTACCACCATCCTTCTTCAAAAAATTGGAAAAACTGATTACCAACTTCATATGGAGAGAGAAGAAGTCCAGAATTAACAGAGAACTCCTCAAAAAGAAGGACAGAGTGGAAAAGCTCTACCTGATTTTAGCACATATACGGCCACAGTAGTCAAAACAGTGTGGTACTGATATAAGGAGAGATATTCAGACTAATGGAAAAGAGCTGAAGACCCAGAAATAAAAACTGCAGCATGCAGTCAACTGATTTTTGAAAATGGCCCCCCCAAAAATCCAATAGGAATTGAATACCCTAGTCAATAAATGATTCCAGAAAGAAATGAATATCTACCTTTGGAAAAATGAAGCAAGACCCTTACCTCACTCCATGCACAAGAATATTCTCAAGGTGGATTACAGACCTTGAGGTAAAACCCCAAACAATTAGGATCATTAGTGAGTGAATTGTGAAAAACCTGAGAACCTGGGCACAGGAATACATAGGCTATTAGAATTAGGGAAGGATACAAATACAGAGAAGTCACAAATTGACAACTGGAATATACTGAAGATAAACTACCGGTGTACATCGAAAGAATGTATGGAGAGTAATAAGAGAGATCACCAACTAGGAAAACAGCTTTTGCAATGACACATCAGACAAAGACCTTATTACTAAGATTTACAATAGTTTGAAAACTTACAATAAGAGAAAAAAATGAGGAGGTGGGAAAAAGATCTGAACAAAATTTTCACAGGACCAGAAATCCCAATGGCCAATAAACATATGAGAAAAGTTTCCTGATCATTAGCCTTAAGAGAATTGCAAATTAAAAGACCTATGAGATACCACCTAATACCCTTAAAGATAGACAAATTAAAAATATCAGAAAGCAACAAGTGTTGGAAGGGTTGTAGTGATATAGGAACTCTCATCCACCGCCGATGGACCTGCAGGTATATACAACCTCTATGGAAATCAATTTGACTATTTCCAAAACAGATGGAAATTGAACTATCATATGATCCAACAATTTCCCTACTGGCATATATCCTGAAGAGGCAAGAAACAAATCATTGCCAGACATCTGTGCTGCAATGCTCATTGCAGCACAGTTTACAATTGCAAGGAGATGGAAACAACTCATATTTCCATTAACAGATGAATGGATTAAAAAACTGTGGTACATACATGTAATGGAATACAATGCATGGATGAAAAGCAGTGATGGATGCATAAAGCATATCACTGCATGGGAAGATCTGGAGGAAATCATGCTAAGTGAAGTATGCCAAGTGAAAAAGGACAAGTATAGCATGAATGCTCTGAAGTAAGCTTAAAAAATGCTAAAGGGGTTTAAAGAAAAAGCTACTGTATGCAAAAATTCTAAGGTGTTGTGTTAGTCCGGGTAGACTAGAGAAACAAATTTCATAGACACGCATACAGATATAAGGAAAAGGTTTATATACAAGAGGAACAGGACATTGAGCCCAGTCCAGTTCAAAGGCATAAGTCCGATATTAAACCATATGCCTGGAATCAGTCTATAAAGTCTCCTTTTGACTCATGAAGTCACAGGTCAGTGGGTGCAGGATCCCGGCGCTGACAGGTGTCTCCATATGGCTCCTCGCTTCCAGGGCTCAGGGTCCATCAATAGCATAAGCAACTCATCGCTAGCAGAAGTTTCCATGTGGCTACCACAGCTTCAGAGGTCTGGCTCCATCAGGGCAAAGCCGTGTGGCTTCTTTGGCTACTCAGACGCTGCCATCTTGTCTTGTCTGTGATTCATCATCTCTGAGACTAACTCCTAACCACTGGGGAAGATAGCTTCTCATCTTCACAAGGGAAATATCGCCAGATTTCCCAGATATATCAGAAGAAAGCTATGCCCACACAGAGGCCTCATTGGCTACTCAATGACTATCTCCAGATTTACAGGCTAGACTCCACCCCTACATCTCAATCATGAAATTAACATAAGTACATGACTGCCACAGGTGAGATCCAGGTAGTATGGATCAAATCCAGGGCTACGTATGATAGCCAACTAAAAAGGAGATGTTGCAGGGGTGGGAGAAGATAGCAATGTGTACTGGGGTAAAAGGACATTAACCCACCCAAGGGAAGAGTATTGTTTATATATTCACAGGGAAAGAGGGACCACATAAACCCAGTATTCCAAGATGTGAATTCAGTATAAAAAACATGGAACAGGGAGTCAGATGAGGGATATGAGGGTCCAGCCTCAATCCCAACTATGTGGACAGCTGCCCCTCCACCTCAGAAAAATTTACTCGTGAGGATATCAATAAAGCTGCAGCTTGGGGAGAGGGACATGTCTGACCAGAGAGGGTGAAGCACATCCTAGCCACCAAGTCTTGAGGATAATCTCCCCACTCAGAACAGCTAATGCACAGAGAGAACCATATGGCTGGCTCCACTATGAGACATAACATCCCTTGCTGACCCATGACCATAGGCGGACAACACTAGTGACACAGTGTTGGAATTGCACTTGGTTTGGCCCCACCATACTGAGACAAAACACGAAAGGCGTACAGCAGAGCAGCAGAGGGAGCAGAGCATGGAGATCCTGAGGGAGTGCCAAGGACAGACTTTGGGGCCAGGGTGTGGAACCCCATCAGACCTGACTGGAGGACATTACTAGAGGGCAGTAAACAGACCTTCAGCTATTTACAGATTTTTCTTTTTATTCTATTTTAATTTATTTATATATTATTTCTGGACATTGTTCTTGTCATCGTATTGTTTTCTTTTGTCACTTTATCTTGCTTTGTCTTGTTTTTTTTGTGCATATTATTATATTTGAAGGTCTATTTAGATAAGATAGGCTGGGTGAATAATCTGGAGGAGAAAATATCAGGACTGATGGTTCTGGGGGTATATGGAAGAGCAGGAGGTGGGGGAAAGGAGATGGTGTTGACCAACTCAGAGACAAGGGAAAAACAAGTGATCCAAAATCAGTAGCATGAAGGGTATGAGAGGCCTGGTAGGGATTGATAAAGGGTAAGTTAACCCGAGAGAAATTACAAACACCCAAATGAAGGCTGAGTATGATAGGGGAACAAAAGGAGGTAAAAGGAAGTGGGGGGGAAGGGCATTATAGAGCTATAAATAAAAGCATATACAAAATTTATATATGATGATGGGAAAATAGATCTAAGTTCACATATCTGTAGGCTTCATATTTAGGCAGCAGATAGTCATTGAGCCTCCACTCTAGTACTTCCTTAATGCAGGAACTTTGTTGTATTAAATTGGTATTCCATGATATTTGCCTTTCTGACACAATCGCTAAAGACAAATATGTGCATAAACAAATGTATTGAATAAAGCTGATGATGCCTGGTTATTAAAATATATGGTGGAGGGGAAAAAATATATGGCATCTGGGGTCGTAAGGGCTTGAAAATAAAGAAGCAGCCATCTATCAAAGAAGCAACAAAACCCGCATGGAAGAACCACACCAGAGGAGTCAAAGAGATCAAGTATCAGTTATCAAAAAACTAAAAATTACATCATTGCAAATGATTGGGGTGTATAGATTGGGGACACAAAACTCATAGTTGACAATGAACAAGTCAGTGTAGAATGATGAAGCATACAATTTTTCTCTCATTCTTCAGTGCTTCCGGAGCATGTACACTGGTACAGATAGGAACCAGAAACAGGGAATTCTGGACAAAGGACCCCTTCAGGACCAGTGGTAAGAGTGGCGTGGAGGGATGGTAGGTTAGAAAGAGAGAACTGATTATAAGGCTCTACATATAAACTCTTCCCTGGAATATGGACAATGGGGAAGAGGTGAAGGAAGACATCAGAGAGTGTGAGATATGGCAAAGTAATTGTGTTAGTCAGGGTAGACTAGAGGAACAAATTTCATAGACATGCATATGGATATAAGGAAAAGGTTGATATACAAGAGGAATGGGACATTGAGAAAGCATCTCAGTCCAGTCCAGTCCAAAGTCATAAGTCTGATATTAACCAATATGCCTGATATCAGTCTATAAAGTCTCCGTTCCAACTCATGAAGTCACAGGCCAGTGGGTGCAGAGTCCTGGCGGCGACAGGGCTGTCCCCATGGCTCCTTGCTTTCAGGGCTCAGGGTCCATCAACAGCATTCCGTGGTGGCAGAAGCAACTCATCCCTGGCAGGGCTCCCCTTAAGGCCTCTTCAACTTCAGAGGTCTGGTTTCATCAGGGCAAGGTTGTGTGGTTTCTCCCCCAGCTTCTGCAGCAACTCAGACACTGCCATCTTGACTTGTCCTTAATTCCTTGTCTCTGACACTAACTTCCAACAACTAGGGAGATAGCTTCTTATCTCCACAAGGGAAATATTGTGAGATTTCCCAGAAGTCTCAGGAGAAAGCCATGCCCACACAGAGGTCTCATTGGCTACTCAATGGCTATCTGCAGATTAACAGCCTAGACACCACCCCTACATCTCAATCATGAAATTAACATATGCACATAACTGCCACAGTAATAATAATGTATAAATTACCGAGGGCTCATAAGGGAAGAGGAACGGGGAAGAAGGGGAAAATGAGAAGCTGATACCAAGGACTTAAATAGAAACAAATATTTTGAGAATGATGAGGGCAACAAATATACAAAAGTGGTTGACATACAATGATATATATACAGATTGTGATGAGTTGCATGAGCCTCCCCCAATGATTAAAGATAAATAAATAAACAATAACAGCAAAAAGAAAAGAAAGCAGAAAATGTAAAAAACTAGGGCAAATTTAAAATGGTTCAAAGGAGGGAACAATTAAAGTGTTAACTTTTAACCTACCGACATCTGCATTAATCCACCTGCCTGTGCGCTTTATCTGACAGGAAGACTGAGAGCTTCACCTAATTGTCAACCCTGTGTAAAAAGTGTCCAGTTATTTCATATGCTAATCTGTATAACAGATTCATGTATTTTACTTTAAAAATCTATACTACACATGTGTATAACATTGGGAAAATTAATGATACTATTAATGCAATTATTATATGATTCGTGGGGATGATTTATAATGTTCCTCAATAAAATTATAAGGATGTCTCTAAAATGAATCAGGGACATAAAATCATACACACACACACACACACACACACACACATATATATATATATATATATGAATAGATTTGGAGCTTGCACTTAATTGTAGGCCCAATTTAAGAATAATAATGTCAAATGGATGTCCCTGCTCCATGGAGAGATCTCTGAAGCTATGGGTGCTGTAGCAAAGTGTGGCGAAGAAATCAAATGACTCCCAGTTATCAAACAGAATAACATGGATCTTAAACCTTGTCTTAAAACAATTACCCCTCAAAGTGATGCACACTGGCATGTGCCACCCATGGTTTGTACAGAGATGAATCCAAGACTGGAGGAAGGAACAGTCTTGAAGTTAAACTCTGAGCACTAGGTTTTCAGAAGGTTATTTATGACTGTGCAGGGGACCTGGTGACGTTGTGGTTACAATTCTTGTAATCATGATTTTGTTTTTTTCTATTTTAAGAAAAGCAGGGTTGGGGGCATCTATTATATCCATGGAGGAGCCCTGGTGGCTTGTGGTTACGCTTTGGTCTGAGAGCCCTTAGGTCCACAGTGGGAAACGACCAGCTGCTCACAGAAGGACAGAACTTTCTCCTCCTGTAAATTGTTATCTCCTTTGAAACTCACTGGGCAGTGAGTTCTACCCTGCTCCACACGGTCACTCCCAGTTAGCATCCACTGAAGGGCCATGAGTGAGAAGGTTTTGTGAGGGATGATGGATAAAGCCAACGGTCCCCGCGAGAATTAGGTCTCCAGTGAATTCTCTCTGACCATTGACCAAGGGCATGTACAGTTTCCGTTTCTTGTTAACATGACTCGTTCTTGTGTTTATTTTTATATTGAAATGAAAATGAATATGACTCATGTTTGTATGCAACTTAATGCCATTAGGAGATAAGAAATATACAAATCCAAACAGTAAAAACACCAGGAGATAATAGCCAGGTAAGAAATAAAATCTATCAACTTCATGTATACAAAACCAAACAACTCAATCCCCTCGAGTTGATGGCCACTTCTCCTGACCCTCCAGATGGAGTAGCATTGCCCCCAGTGAGCTTCTAAGACTAACTCTTTTTATGTTTGTTTATTTTGTTTTTGGGGGCATCACTGCCCTCTGGTGGTGGGAGTAGGAGGCCCAGCCTTGCTGCTGGATTTGAACTCCAACCCAGTGGGCCGCAGTCCCGTGCACAAGCACTATGCCACCGGGACTCAGCCCTCTAAGACTAATTCTTTATGGGAGTAAAAATCCCATTTTTCTCTCAAAAGCGGCTGGTGGTTTCGAACTGTGGATTTCGAGGATCTCAGCCTAGCATGTAACCACTATGCCACCAGAACTCCTACATATATAAAATAGATTCCCCCTTGACACTTTTTAAAATAGAAAATACAAAGTGATGATTAAAACAACTGCCTGAGAAAGTCCAGCAATACTATAAATCAGTTCTCCTGGAGGAGCTGAGTGTCTGAAGGTTCTTGTAAAAGAGCACAGGTAGATAACTGAGGTTCTTGATGTGTTTTGCATTTTACAATGTGGCGACAGAGGGGAAACCAAGTGCTAGTAATGTTCTTTTTGTGAATCTTTGTTGGTTGTTTTTGTTGTAACCACTAGTTCTCATTGCAACACTTCCCAGCTCTTTTACAGCTTAGGAAGGAATTTAGATTGAGTTTGTGGGTACTGAAAGCAAAGCATCATGCTAATGAAGCACTGGTCTAATTATAGCCAAATGGTGCAAAATAGTCTTCCTTATGATTGCCCCTGATTAGGTGAAGGCTGCTGTGCTCGCAGCAGGGGACCACAGATGATCTCTGAATGCAAGGTGCCCACTGCCTGCCTGGAGGGGAAAGACTTGCCAACAACAAAATATTGCAGTTTCACTGGATGATTTTGCTTTGAACGTTTTGTCTCCAAAGCTTTCTGTGTTCGTTAACTTGAAATTGACATTACTCTAGTAATGCTTGTTGGAAAATTGATCTCATAGTCAATGAGTAGATATGAATCAACTGATAATTATTAGTAGGGTATCATACCATTATATTTGTAGTGCATTGTGCTTAATGAGCGAAGGTTTACTTTAACTGTTATGAGACACAAAGGTGGTGTCATTGTTAAGTGACTGGTTGTTAATCGAAAGGTCTGTGGTTTGAAACCACCCGCAGCTCTGTGGAAAAAAGGAGTTGACAATTTGCTCTCATAAATATTATAACCTAGAATGTTCTGCGGAAACTTTCCAATTCTGTTCCAAAGCTGGCATGAATTAGGATTGCTACATTTCTATTCCAGTCAAAACTCAGAATAAATAATATCCAGAGTACTCTCAGTAGCTTTAAGTCTGATTTTCCTCTCTCTGTTCCCTTCCTACAACATCCTCCCTGGCTACACTTCTTCCTTTCTCTCCTACAAACATATCTTTGAATTGGTTTTGTGTTAATTGTTCTCCATAGCTGAACTTCTCAATTCTTTTAAATCATCTCTCAAATCTAACCTTTTCAGAAAGGGAGGAAGTCTCCATGAGGCCCATTATGATAACACGATTTTAAATGGTTATTCAATCTATTGATAAATTTGCCAGTCTCTACTAACTTGCCTTTGAACGGCAATTGTCATCGTTTCACATACCTTGTCTCCCACACATTGGCCAATTTGTCATATGGTGGTGACTTCTGTGTTGCTGAGATGTTGTAAGCTATATAACCACTATTCCAAATACTGGCAGGATTACTGACAGTGGGCATGTTTCAGTCGAGTTACCAGACGAAGACAAATTAAAACAAAAGATCTGGCAATTTACTTCTGAAAGAATGTGGCCAGTGAAAACCTTATGAATATTGGCTAGCCCGACAACTAAAAGTGACCAGTTCAAGTTGGAAAGAACTCAAAATATGACTAGAAGGGAGTCGCCTCCTCATGGTTGATTTGAATAAATAAATAAAACTTTGGGGGCGTTCATTTTCTGATATGATCTGACTCAAAGTGAGAGGAAGCACCAAAAAATGGCTATTAATTGCTGTAACATGGAATTTTGAAGTATAAATCAAAGAAAAGTGGAAGTTATACAAATATATGGTGTAATGCTTCAAGAGCGATACAGTAAGCATGGATGAGTTAGAAAAAAAGAACTGCTATTGGTCATTTTTAATTGGACAATTATAAGATCCATGCAAAGAATGTCAAATTCAAGAGGAATGTTGTCACATTCTTTGCCAAAAAGAACATTTTAAGATCTACACACTAAGCAGGAAGATCAGTTATTATGACTACTATTCAAATTTACACACCAACCATTAATGACAAAGGCGAGGAAATGCATGTTTTTATCCCAACTCTATCGCCTGAAATTGAGCAAGCATGCAATCAAGATTCATTCATAATTATTGGTGATTAGAACACAAAAGTTAGAAACAAAGAATGATCAATGTTATAAGATAGAGACTTGGTGATAAATTGTGGCTATATAGGTGGACATAGATGGAATACACAGTAATCAAAATGACCATCTGGAATAAGGGAAACAATATCATCAGTCAAAACAGATGACTGTTAAACAGACCTTTGATTATTTACATGTAAGTTCATGCTGGAGCTGAATAAGATCAACATAAGTCTTTGGGAGCTGGAATACAGTCTTGAGTACACCCCATATGGATTTAGAGATCATTCTTTTTCCAGGACTAATTTTATAAAAAATGGTAAGCTATGGATATTTCTGTGCATATTCATAGTATACACAGTATAAACACACAGTAGATGTGTGCATATCCATGTGTGAATATGCATGTGTTTTTATACTGTGCACACTATGGTTATTCACAGTAATTGCATAAACACACAGTAACTGATATTATATTTCAGTGATGTGATAGTTTCTTTAAAATATACATAATGGCCAAATAGAGTTATGGGGAATTAACTAGAATTTAACTCTAAAAGAGTTTGAATTCACTTGTTATTTTTCTTTACCACAAATATGTTTAACTATATTGGATGACTTCAAGTGGATTCCCCCTCATAGTGTACAGCACAGCTAAGTATCTCTCTGTTTCCTCAACCAACCTGACAACTGTTCTGAAGTTTGATTAATTCAATCCTTCTTGTCAAGGGTTCTCCTCTTTCTCACTGCCTCTCTATTTTACCAAGCATGATCTTCTTCTCTAGGTACTGGTCTCTCCTCACCACATGCCCAAGGCACATGGGACAAAGTCTTGCCATACTAGCATCTAAGAAGAATCTGGTTGAGCTTTTTCCTAGCAGAACTGTTTGTTTTCTTGGTAGTCCATGGTACTTTCAACCCTCGTCACCAACACCATAATTCAAGCACCTTGATTATGCTTCAGTCCTCTTTATTTGATCCAACTTTTCCCTACATAGGAGGCAATTGAAAATATCATAGCTTGGATCAAATGCCACTTAGTCCTCCAAGAAGCCTCCTTGCTTTTCAGCATTTTAAAGAAGACTTGAGCCATATTGACCTAGTGCAACATATCTTTTCATCTCTTGACTGTTGCTTCCACGAGCATGACTGTGGATAAAAGCAAGGTGTATTCCTTGACAACTTCAATCATTTTTCCATCCATTGTGCAGTTCCCTATTGGTTCCATTGTGACATGGGGTTGGCATCCACAGTGAAGGCCCCTATTGGTTCCATTGTGACATGGGGTTGGCATCCACAGTGAAGGCTGCAATCTTTGATTTTCATTAGTCAATGCTTCAAATTCCTCTCACCTGCAGCAAACTAGGATGTATCCTAATCACAATGATGGCTGTGAATAGCACTTCTTCCAAGTCTGCTGCCACATTCTTCCTCAGATAACCCAGCTTCTCTGATTCTTTGCTCTCTGTAGAACTCCATCACTATCAAGAAGACCATGTTTTCCACTTACTTCCTTCTTTGTTTCTGACTGCTGCATTCCATCACAAATAGTTATCAATGCATCTTAATTGCATGTTTGATCAGCATCAGACTAAATGCGTTGGTAGAAATCTTCAATTTCTTCATCACTAGCAGTATTAGTTGGTGCATAAATTTGAATAATGGATTTATTGCTTGGACTTCCTTATGTGGGAATAGATGTAACAATATCACAGTATTATATTCCAAAATAATTCCTGAAATGTCCTTTTTGATAAAGAACAAAACTCCATTCTTCTTGATGGTGTCATTCCATGTAGAGCAAATGACAGGATTTTCTCATTCAAAATGGCCAATACCAGATGTTTTTAGCTTACTAATGCCTAAGATATTGATGGGTAGGTCTTTCATTTCATTTTTGGTAACTTCCAATTTTTCTAGATTCATAGAGAGTACTTTTCAAGTTCCCACACTTGAAAATTTTGTAGATGTTTGTAGAATTTTGTAGATGTTTCTTTTTTGGGTTGTGCCCCATCATCAAATCCCAAAGTCTTGACTTTAAAAGACTTCCTTCCACTGATATCATTCTGTTGGACTCTCCTTTGGGCAGTCCTTTTCTGCAGTCAAATTTACTGCCTTTTGACCAGAAAGGGTCATCTTTTCCCATGATCCTTGACAACGTTCTGCTTCTATTCATCAGACTTTCAGCATCTGGCAATGTTTTATTGCTATTCATGAGATTTTCAGTGGCTCATTCCTCTGAAGTAGACAGCCTATTCCTTCTTCATAGTCTGTTCTACTCTGGAAGCTCCTCCATTGAAACTTATTTGTCTTAGGTGATCCTGTTGATATTTGAACTACCAGTGCTATATCTTCCAACCTCACAGTTACACACAAGCCAACAGAGTGCAATAAACGAACAGGCAACTATAGCAAGATAGGGAGAGAGAGAAAAAAGTATGTCAAGGATGTTTGTCCTAGAACCCTGGTTAAACTTGCAATAATGGAATCTACTTTGAGAATTTAGTTTTTCTCAGAAATATTCTAGTGACTTCTGAACTGAGGGGCTAACTTTCTACCAAAATCTTTGATAGTATTCATTAGGCCTTCCATATCTATTTGGTCCAACATAATCATTGAGTAAATGCTTGCTATTATTAATAGTCTTATTCTGGTTTCTATTGTGATACTTTCTTCTAAAGTGGTTTTTGTTTTTGTAAATATAGCTTTATAGAATTATAGAGTTTCTCTTTCACATTCAGGTAAAAGATTGTAGCTTAATTCTGTTGACCATTATCTCACTACCTGTCATACACAACACTCTCTACTTTGTGTGCTCTGCTTTTCCTCTAGGTAATATCATTCATCCCAATGGCTATAGATCATTCACAGAAAACATTGAGGATCCGAGAGTTTATTAAGGATGTGAATAAGTTAGAATGTAGGTGAGAAATTTCAGGATATAAATGTCTAGTCAATACCTAAGTGCCTGCTATATGCACTTACTCAATAGATATTTTCTAAATTAATAGGATCAAAACCCCTCACTTAAGGTAAATATGTATGTGCTTCTGTGCATACATTGTACATAATATTTTCCTCTATTTAGGAACATGTCACATTCTTTGATGAAATGTACATCTTCCAGCAGGAAAGCAACCCACCCTTGAGATCCATAAAGACACAGTGATCACCACCAGGTTAGTCTCACGTGTCTTTCATCTTCCAAGCATCTCATACGTCTTATTTTTTTTTACAACCCTCTCACCTTCTTTCCCCTTATGATCCACTGCTGTGAATCTTAATTAAATCATGTTTACCAAGTACATTGAATTCTCCAGGAGGAGAGATTGTGTTATGCATACATTGAGGTTTTTTTTTCTTGATAAAGGCTACAAATCCCATGCCACTCTGAACTGGAAGCAACAAAGCAATATATAAACTAAAGTGATATAAAAACATAGCCCTCATTTTCGCTGAGTGCTCCTAGAAGACATTAGGAATGGATTTTCGTTTAAACATGTAGCTCTTACAGTTTTTCTTGCTAAAGACCCTGGACAGAAGTCAGAAACTTACTTTTACGTCTGCCAGTAATTATGTTCCATTGAACTGTGATGAACAAGTTGAATGACCTTGGGCAGACATTCTATCTTTTAAATCTCCTGTTATTCATCTGTGAAATGCAGAGTCAGATTAGATGATTTCTCACACACCTTCAAGATCTGCCAAAATGTCAAGCAAATAAGGTAGCTGGATTTCTTATGGACAGATTTATAGACACTATTGTATGTGACATTACAATTCTAATTGAGGGCCTATTAAATATTAGGGAGACAAAATGAGTTTATGATTTAAACATAAGTGATTTAGAGTTAGATGACACAATTTAACTGTGTGGCATTTGATTTCCTGGAATGTCTTCGCACTTACTCTTCACTTGGATCAGTCTGCCCTCTTCCCTCCAGTTCTGGAGACTGTTGCCAGCCCGCTGGAAAGTCCTGGACTGTGACTGCTTTTTAAACTTTTTCTGTCTTCATTCTCTATTTGAACTAATGAAGGAAAAGCATGCCTTAACCCAATTTTTATAACTCAAAGCACCTACTGTGCAGATATTATACAAGTAGAAATATAAAAAATAAAGTTTTTATAAATATCTGAGTATGGCTGCTATATTATTATGACAGTTAAGCATGAGCAACTTCCAATGCTCATATAATATATTGTAGTTGGGGTAAACATAGGTTCAATGCCCGAGTCCTCCATTTACCCAAGGTCTCTACATCCATTTATAACTTGGCAAGGCAATGCATTGCTCCTTGCCTATGGAGACATTTTTGAGTATTAATGAAGTAATGTGTTCAATGCTAGCATATGCAAGTATTTGATAAATCATAGCGACCAATGTCAACTATTATCTACATGGTCTTGAGAGCTGTTTTTGTGGCCTTTGATGTCTTTGTGCAGCAGGATGTCCTGAGGGGTTCACAAAGATTTATCTCCTGAGGACTCAGCCCTAGAGCATCAGACCATAGTGGCACAGGATACCTGCTTTCAGAAACGCCAGCTCAGAGTTGGCTTCCTCATAGCCCATCCTTATTCTTAACTTACGACAAATAGACGTTCCTTAGAATTCGAAACTTGTCAAGAATTTTTTCCTTTATTATATATTAAAATATTAGACTATTCTTATGCCTGCTATCTTGAAAGTTGAGTGATTTGTTTAAACAACCAAGAAGCTATTAACCTGAAAAACATGGATGAAAAGCTACCAAGTGTAATTTTTCTGTCTAACAAAAATAATTGCTTTCTCACAGTCTGAAAATTACACCAGCCTTTTTTATCTTTCATATGACACCACCATTTTCTATTTCCACATATGGCTAAGGCCTCAGGTTATCCACATATCCTTTGAATGTCAGCATTTCTGATAATTACTTTTACAGTGAGATTTACACTATGTTCTATTTAGTTCTTCTGCTGATAGACAAAAATCACTATATTTTTGGTATTAAAATGTAAATTGCTTTAATCGATATTTTTCTGTTACATTGTTCCTTAGATCAACTTTTGACTAATTCAGAATTGTGAGAGTAAACCAGAGAAGATTAAGGGCATCAGGGCAAAAATACATTTTGGTTGTAATTGGAAGTCCTGAGTCAATCCTATCCATGAAAAGTAGGATAATATATATAAAATCAGTTCTCTATTGGTATAGACATCCTTACCATAAAGTTATTTTAATGATGGTTTTGTGTATTTTTCCCATGGGAAAAAAATGAAGACATTTTGAAGAATGGGAAGGGTGGACTAACAAAATTGAATGCCTTTTAAAATCTGTCATTTCCTGGCACCCTGGTGCCATGGTGGTTATGTGTTGAGCTGCTAACTGCAAGGTCATTGTCAGCTGTGCTTCATAATAAAGACAGAGCTTTCTCCTCTTGCAAGGAGTTTCCGTCTTGGGAACTCATGGGGTGGGTTCCATACTATCTGGTCACTGTGAGCCACACTGACTGGATGGCAGAGAAGTTGGAGAAGTCTTTTCTTTAGGGAGAAGTTAATGTTTAAGTTGGCAATAGAAACGTGCTCCAAAAAGTTTGTGGCAACATTCCATTAATACAGTTTTTATTAATCTGTGCAGCACTTTTTGTATAAGAACCATCAGAGTCATGGTGATTTTGAAAATGTGCAATTGTTACTCTTTCTAGGAGAGCTGAAGAGATAGTCTAAGACTAGTAGGAGACACGACAAAAGTCAGAGACACCCTCCTTCCAGCTTGTTGCTCTGTATCCTTCACAGAGAGCTTTCATGCTCTTGTTCAGAATGAAGCTCCTCCCTCCAGCCAATATATCCACATTCCGATGTGAGAAGAGGGAGGTACAATTGGAGAGGTGGGCGTTCTTCACCTTTTGAAGTGCACAACTCAGAAAGTCCAACTAGCACGTTAATTCACATTACAAGGTCCAGAACTTAATCACAAGTCCAGCTTCAAGTGATGATAAAACATCATAATCTTTAGTTGGTTACTGATATGCCTAGCTATACATTATATCCCAATGTAAGAGGGGAAGGATTGATATTGAACAGCAGCTAGAAAATTTCCTGCACCAGATGCTCCGTAAGGTTCAGGGCATGGATGTGATATGTAATTGGAGTGCTATGAAATCGTACTAACTGGGGACCTTAGATAGAAATAATACCAAGACAGACAAATATAAAACACCTGGAGCAAATTTACTTTTCATATGAACAATTTTCCCAAAGGACAACTTGAGAAAGTACAGGTCAGCCAATGTTCATGTGTTTTTCTCAACCGTTAGTTTTGTACGTAGTGAACTCAACTATGGGAATTCAGCATTTTTTTAGTCACCAAATTATATTTTAACAACAAAAATAATAGTATAATACATTGACTCAATGGCAATGAGTTTTCAGCTTACCCTTCTGGGTTAGTCCGGGTAGACTAGAGGAACACATTTCAAAGACATGCATATGGATATAAGGAAAGGGTTTATGTTTGAAAGGAATGTGACACTGAGAAGGCATCCCAGCCCAGCCCAGCTCAAAGTCATAAGTCTGATATTAACCCATATGCCCGAAATCAGTCTATAAAGTCTCCTTCTGACTCACAAAGTGACAGGTCAGTGGGTGCAGAATTCTGGCGCTGGCAGGGGTCTCTCCATGGCTCCTTGCTTCCAGGGCTCAGGGTCCATCAACAGCATGCCGTTCCAGCTTCAGAGGTCTGGCTCCATCAGGGCAAGGCTGTGTGGTCTTTCCAACAACTCCTCTAGCTTGTCGGATGCTGCCATCTTGTCTTTTCCGTGATTCATTGTCTCTGAGACTAACTCCCAACAACTGGAGGAGATAGCTTCTCATCTTCATGGGGGAAATATCATGAGATTTCCCAGAAGTCTCAGGAGAAAGCCATGCCCACATAGAGGCCTCATTGGCTACTCAATGGCTATCTCCAGATTCACAAACTAGACTCCACCCCTACATTTCAATAATAAAATTAACATAAGCACATGACTGCCACACCTTCTATACTAAGTGGAAGTGAACAGCACCTTACAGAAAGGCAAGCCTATTAACTCATATTAAATTTGTCATCAATTCAGTACAAACTCCTCGAAGCAATAAAATTTGACCATGTTGTTGTTGATGAATGCTGTGGAGTAGATTCCAACTCCAAGCCATTCTATGTCCAATGGAACAAAATATTGCCTGGTTCCGTATGACCCTCAGAGTTGCTGTGTTTGAACCTATCCTTTGCACCCATGAGGGTCGACATTTCACAGAGGGTCTTCTTTTTCACTGATGCTCTACTTTATCAAACAATGAGGTCTCTGTCACAAGGACTTGTCTCTCCTGATAATATGTTCAAAGTATGTGACATAACGTCTCACTAGCCTCTCAATTCTAAGGATGCTGTTCTTCTTCCAAGGCAGAATTGTTTGTTTTTCTGGTAGTTCATAGAATTTTAAACATTCTTTACCCATGCCATAATTCAAATGCATCAATTCTTTTAACTTCTTCCTTATTCAGTATCCAAATGTCACATGAGGTATTGAAAACACTATGACTTGAGTCAAGCACACCTTAGTCCTCACAGTGATATTCTTGCTATTCAACACGTCAAAGAGGTCTTGTGCAGCAGATTTCTTGACAGGTGTTCCCATGGCTGTTGACTATAGATCAAAGTAAAATGAAATCCTTGACAAGGTCCATCTTTTCTGCTTATCATGATGATGTCTACTGGTCCACTTATGAGGATTTTTGTTTTGAACCTCTAAACCCACACATGTGATATATTACCATTCTATAGAAGTATAGCATTTTTATTTATTGCCTTTCAGAGCTGCATACTTTTTCTATGGTGTGGCTATACTCTGGTTATTCAACTATTTTCCTTTTGATGATCATGTAAGAAGGGAAGGCTTCAAAACAGTTTGAAGTGGTTCAGCCACGAAGCTGAAGCCTTGGGACATATCAAACTTTAACATTTGGGTGGAGGAGAATGCTAGCTCCAAAGTCAGACTCACTTCCATCAAGTCAACGCTGACTGATAGAAACTCTGTCGGACAGGGTACTATGCTCCCGCAGGTTTCTAAGACTTTCTCTCCAGGAGCAGCTGGAGGTTTTAAGCTTTTGCCTTGTGGTGAGAAACCCAATGAGTAACTCACTATGCCATCAGGGCTCTGGGGAATGGCATCCCAATGGGGAAAATGATAGGTCACATTCTTAGAACGAGTGACTTGAAGGAAGCGTAGTGAGCCCTTCGGGAATTCATACGGGGGAGTGTGGATTATGGTCCAGACTGTGGAGAATGATGGATATTCAGAGTTGTGGGATAGACAGTCATCTTTGTGTAGGGCAACAGCGCTTCTAATTCTTCTCTTCAAGAGAGTTGTTTGTGATTCAATGTGCATGCTGCCTATGTTTTCTAAGAGACAGAATGCGCTATCTCTCAGGGTGACAACCCATGATGTTTCCTGTTCTGGTTATCATTCTGGTTCACCCAAATTCTACAGAGTCAGATTCATTCTGATTCCACTTTGCCAGTCAAAACTGAACTGGGAGGAAATTGTTCAAAACTCTAAATTGAAGTTGCTTGTAGTATTTGCTATTATAGGCAGTGTATGAATGAATTTGTATAGATGCTGCTATTATTTTTTGCAATGTTGTTAGTGCAGTTAGAGTTTATCTTAGAAGTAGCATTATGCAGCTTCTGTTTAGGAATATTTTTGTTTTATTAAAATTATTAAAATTATCATGATAAGATATAATGTCCTTAGGTGTCCCTTTCCCAAGGACATTTGGGTTCTTTGCTCATTATTGGATCCCTACTTTGAATGATATTGAAATTAACTAATAACTTCCTTTTACCTTTCTTCCTCCCCAAATTCGTCTTAAATTATTATTCACTTATTACTTGTCAATACCTATTCTACTACTTCATACACATTCTCCAAACTTCCACATATTTTGTGGATCATCAGGTAATATGTGTGAGCTTCAAAAGTTCATGGGTGTGGTAATTTCTTAATCTGGTGTCAATTTTGGACTTGAGGGGGGTAAGAGTGAAGGGATGGAGTTTAGTCTGTCAATCCGATCATATCCAATGAGGCCTCCATGACATTCTCCTGAGAATTCTGGGGAATCTGATGTTACCTCCTTGGAGGCAGGAGACACACATACACTCTCTCTCCTCAATCCCTTGGAAGTGCTCTACTGATAAGATACATGGCACTACACTTATAGACCTGTGCCCTGGGAACTGGAAAAACCATGTGGAGACCCTTGCCTCAACTGAAATGCTTACAACCCCACAGGATCCAAAGACTCTCTACCCAATGACCTGCATTCAGCATGATTGCATGTGTCTCTGAGTCTGAAGAGGACTTTATATCAGACATATGGGCTAATAGCAGACTTATGGGCTTGGATTGAATTGGGTTAGGATGCTTTCTTCATGTTCAATTGCACTTTATATAAAACTCTCTCTTGTGCACATATGATTGTTTATGATTTTGTTTTTCTAGACAACCAGGACTAACACAAAGGGGAAAATTATTATTTAATTATGGTTTAATTTCATTTTCCATGAATTTTTGAAGCTCATACATTAATTAGATACTGCACAGTCTGTGTTATAATTCTCATCTAGTTTTAGTTTAACAGTGAAACCGGAATTTTATGCTCACTAGTGGCCAATATGCAGATACCATTTCAGAAATTCTTGATGTTTGAAGCTTACTCTTCAATGACCTTTTGAGAGAATACTCATGGGAAATATGTTTCTGGAAGTTTTGCATACTCATCAGTATTTGTTTCTAGAATTTATAACCCAAAGACTAGTTGAGCTGTTTGATTTCCTCTCTCTTTTCTTTGGTATCTTCTTAAAAACATTACTCCATTGCTTCCAGATACAGAATACAAAAACTATGATATTCCTCTACCTTTAAAAGTTGCTTGGACATGAGCAAATGACTCAGTCATTTGATTCCACTGAAATTATTTTCTAAAGTCGTTTGGTCTTTTTGAATGGAAATTTAAAGAAGAATCATAAACATGAGTCTAAGTATAAATATGTACGTATATTGAAGTATATTTCAATCCAGGACAATTTTCTAGAATCTGTACTCACTCACTGCCATAGTCTTTTCTGACTCAGACCAACCCCTATAGGCCAGGGCAGAACTGCCCCTGTTTATGGTGTCAAAGCCAATGAGGGCAGATGCCCCTGTGGGTTTTTCAAGACTGTAACTCATTATGGGAGTGGAAAGTCTCACTGCTCTCCAGTGGATCAGCTGCTGGCTTCAAACTATGGATCTTGAGCTTACCGGACCAACATGGAATAAGTATCCCCTATCAATTTGTGGTTTCTAGTCTTTGTATCCTAGGGAAAGTACTTGGTTTATATTTCCAGTCATTGCTTTATTCCTTCTCTTTGCCTATTCTACTTTGAATGTCTAAATATGTTACATCATTATCCGTCTTTAAATATTCCACGTGTACTGCCGGAGATCTCCTTTAGTGTATTTCAGATGCTTTTCACTCCCTCTTGCATCCTTGTATTTCTGTCTTTATATGTTGAGCTTAAATTTGTTTCCTTATAATTATCTATTTTTAGCAAAGCATTATCTGTGAGGTTTATTTATTCCTGAGATCCTTGCAGTTTAATATTCAGTGGTGAAGTGATTTTTTCCCCTCTTTTTAATTCTAAGATTTATTTATAAATCTTTCTGGAATTTTAAAAGGTCTTCTTTTCCCCCCAAAATACCTTTCACCAAGTATCATTTCTGAGTTGTTCTGATGGTGGCTTACTCTGCTAATCTAAGGTTCCTATTTCTGCAATACTCTTTGCATCACATAAAAACATTAGATGAGGGATTTAATCATTCTTAAGTCTCTTCTCCTTTGAATTTTATAATAATCTTGAATGGAACTGGTCTCTAGTCCTTCTGTTCTCCTACTAAGTTAAATTTGTTTTCTTTTCTTAGGTGAGAAGATGGAGCTAAAATATCTTTTCTAGCTTCATATCTCTAAATCTATCTATAATGTCCAGAGCACTCTGTATCCAAATACAGGGTCTCGTACATGCCGAGTTCTTTGCATTCTGTGCCCCTTCAATATCTTTATCTGGATCTTCTCTTTTCATGACCTTCTTATGCCACTACCCCATACATGTTAATTCAACTCCCACAAATTCCTCCTCAAAGTGACACTTTGTCTTTACAGTCACTTTCAGAATCACTTAGGACCAGGACCAATTTAAGCCAGATCATGGTCCCATGGTCGTCATCCAGGAATTCAGGCTGGTGAGAGTCCTTTTCTTCTTTAACTGCTCATCTCAGATTTACTCATTGGGCTTTTTCTACTGTACCTGTCTGCTGTTATGGAGTGTGTGAGCTGTCAAGGCAGCTTCTGTTCTGCGTACCTCGGGCTAAATGAATGCGATTGCTTTTTGCTCTTTTTGGTTTGTTCCTCTTATTGTTGGGGGCACCTGGAGATTCCTTGCCACCCAATTTATTAAAGAGATATTATGTAGGATTTTGCCCCACTCTCCTAGCTATTCTGTTTGGTGTGCATTCTGTGCAGATATACTTCCATGACAGCATCTCCTAATGACACACTTTTTTGGTCGAATTCATTTTACCATGACATGGCTCAATTGTAAATATTTGGAAGGATGACAGAAATGTTTTCATCCTACTTCATTCCCATTCTTTCAATCTATACTGTCATCATACTGAGGTGGAAGTTATGTCAACCTCTGAACTGAGAAAGACTGCAGGAGTCAAGTTGAGAAGTCATAAATTGTTTGATTTCTAATATGATGTATGGGATTTTACTATGGAAAGAGTCATTAAGGTGTAGCACAAAGATAGAATGACCAATATGAAAAGGAACAGAGTCTGGAGGAAGAATGTTGATATTTTCCATACAATGCCAAAATCCAGGGGTGTTGAATCCTGAGAGTTTTCCTAGAGAAGTGGTTCTCAACCTTCCTAATGCCGTGACCCGTTTCTCATGTTGTGGTAACCCCAACCATAAAATTATTTTTGTTGCTATTTCATAACTGTAATTTTGTTACTATTAGGAATCACAATGTAGATATCTGATATGCAGGGTGTTTTTCATTGTTACAAACTGAACATAAATAAAGTATAGTGATTAATCCCAAATCAATATGTAAATATATATTGTAAAATATTTATGTGTTTTCTGAAGGTCTTACACGCCCCCTGTGAAAGAGTAGTTTGACATGCAATGGAGTTGCAACCCAGAGTTCCAGAACCACTGTCCTAGAGCTATGAAGAGCTCTAGGGGAGAGTTGGGTGGAGTAGCAGATGCAAAAAAATTGTACAGAAAAGAATTATATTTTGTATATCTATCTTAGCAAGATGGCATTGGTAGACATGAGACAGATGGAAGGGAGAAGGTGTGAGGACTAAGAACACTTACAATATGAGCTGGCTTCAAAAAGTTTGTGGACAAAAGGACACAAAATTTAAAGAAGCTTTTCTATGAACTGCAATCCACAAGGTTACAGTTTGAAAGCACCAGAAGTTCTGTGAGGGAAAAATGGACCTTTCTCCTCTTGTAAACAGCTACAGACCCAGAAACTCATACGGGAAGTTCTGCCCTGTTCTGTAGTTGACTCCGAGTTTAATAAAGACCACATGTGATCCATTATATCTTTAAGATACAAGATGCTAAGAGAAGGAATCATTGGTATAAGCTAATCAGTTTTCAAAATTGTCTAAGCATCATTTTTACATAATGGAAAGTGACACAAATCATAGAAGAATTTTAGCCTAGAGAGAATGCCATTGACAATGCTAAGGCAAATGGTAATGAAAATTGCCCTATTTACAACCTAGTCCTGAACAAATATCCAACCAGTTAATAGTCCCTGGAGCATAGGATATCCCAAGTAAATCCTCCTGCGCAGCCAATGTAAGGGACATCAATCTAAACTGTTGTGGGAGCCACACTCATGCCTACTACAAAGAACAGGAGAGGCAGTAAGTTCCACCCTACCTTGATTTCCTTGAACCCATGAACTGTTTCTGTTTGAGCTGTAACTCAAGTGAAAAAGGGGAAGTGAGAAAAAAAGGGGGGAGTGGGGTGTGTGGGAATTGGTAATGAGAGCAAATAAAAAGTAGGCAAATTCCAGCAAGCGACTAGCTTTGGGGTGGGAGGGGATTTGACTTTTAGCAGAGGTGCTCCTCCTGCTCTGTCTCATATTCCCTCTGGCAATTTCTGGGTATATGTGATCGACCTTGGGGAACAGTACACGCTTTGACGACGTTCACAGAGGGCACACCCTCCATTTCAGCCCTAGAGGTTTTCTTGGCTCTAGGAGAACATTCTCAGGATTCAACACTTCCAGCATACTCTACCACCTAGAGGGGCAAACATCAGTAGATAAGTATTCCAGATTTTGCATCGTTTGGTAGAAATTTTCTGCTATGCATTTTCATAGTGTCTCCAGCCAGACTGAGCTTCAATGCCCATAACCTAACCATCAATATGCTTTTGTTGAATATTCTCCCTTTCCTTTCCCACTTTCTTCCCTCTGGTCTGTGCTTCCGAGATCACTTTGTTAGTATCTTGCCCTTACCGAGTGTTTATCTTAATGTATTTGGGAGGGAACCGGAAGAATGACTGGCAGAGATATTCATGTTGTAATATTTGCCGAATCTTTTTACCTCCTATTTTAAAAAGCTTCCTGACACCTGGAGCCAATATGCAGCGAGGAACTAACATCTGCCCCTCAGAGACATGTTGCATTTTGGTCTTCATACAAAGACCAGACATTAAAGAATAGCTGAATGGATGAATTCATAAATGATTGAATGAAAGAAGTCTCACAAGGCAAGAAGCTATCCAGAAAACCTAGAAAGACCAAGCAACCCGACAGCAACACAGGTTGTCTCCATTTTCCCTCCTCCTTCTCTTCTGCAGTGGTCTTCCTGTGGCGTCCACAATCCACAGCTCTGGTCCTACCAGCTCCCAAACACACGGGCAAGAGCACTCTTCAGAGGAGAGCAGTGAGGAGAAGCAGGGAAAGGAAGGCATTTTTCTTGAGAGATCCAGGTGGAACAATGATGGGAGTGGTGATGAGGGGTGGTGGTGAGAAGGAGGAGAAACAGGGTATCATCATCTACAATGATTTACATGTAACCCATCCCCAGGGAGATGAGCAACAGAAACCTAGGTGAAGTGAAACTATAGGCATTATAAGATATGAAAATAATAATAACCTATCATTTATCAGGGGTCCCTGAGGGTGGGGAAGTAGGTGAGGAAGGGATAAAAGAGGAGCTAGCACCAGGGTCTGAAGCAGAAATAATACGTTTTGAAAATGATGATGACAACATGTATACAAATGAACTTCATGCAATTGGTGTATGGATTGTTATAAGAGCTGTAAAAGCTCCCAATACAATGATTTATTGATTTAAAAAAACCCACCAACAATGACAGAATAAAAGAGTAAAACTCAAAACAGCAACAACAACAAACCTCAAAAGAGAAACCAGGGTCTTCAAAAACAGTATTTAGGCAACATGATTCTGTCTCCCAAAGAAACTATAGTCCTCACTGTGGAGCAAGAAGGAAACGATGAACCCCGTGGTGCTCCTCACAGTGGCATGAGAACCACAAGTCACAGAAGGCCTCTGTGTGCACACAGTAGAACTGCAGCAACAGGTTTGCTTAGCTCTGATCCAGTGAGATAAGTGCACCCCTTTCTCCAGGTGTCCTCTACATTGGCCCAAACAACCCATCTTCAGACTAACTGAGGGCCAACCCTTATAACCTCCTATTTCCTTCTCAAAATGATCTTCTAAAGCAGGTAATATTTGCTTCATCTCATGAACAAGAAAAAGAAACCCCAGAAAGATAAAGAATTGAACATATTTATGACTCAGGTCATGAGTGCAGAAGCAGGTGTCGGGTCTCAAGGTTTATTATTATGTTTCAGCTAATAATTACAAGAAATTACCTCACTAGAATGACACAAAAGATGTCCCTTTCTGGATCTTTGAGCATCTAAATGACATTCTGCCCTTCCAGTTCAGCTGGGGAAAGCCAGTCCCCAGCTCAAGAAATCCTATCAAAGCAGGGACAGTGAAGCAGACCATCGGCCCCATCCCAAAGTCAAACCCATGGCCCTGGAGTTGATTCTGATTCATAAGCCAGAGTAGAACGACCCTACAGGGCTTTTAAGGCTGAAACTCAATTGTGATGCAGACTGCCATTTCTTTCTACCTTGGAGTGACTGGTGGGCTCAAACCATTAACCTTCTGGTTAGCAGCCAACTGCTTAACCCCCGAGCCACAGGGGCTCCTTGGTTGCCCCTCAGGAGCATCATATTTATCCCACAGTGTAAAGCCTTATTATTCTTTAAAACAATGAAATGAATGCTCCCACTAGTGTCACCTGTGTTCCAAATTGGACCAAAATATAGTACTTAAAAAAAGTCATAGACCTGTGTGAACCCTTCCTTCTTTCCTTCGTCTTTTGTTCTAGAATATTTGTATTACTAAATATAATTTCCTCAATTATAAGAGAAACAGACATCTTTCTTTAAATCAGTGTGCTCCCCCTCTAGGATTCAAAATTATAGTCCTGCTTTGAAGGCATCACTCTGCTTCCATGGTAGCAATTTGTCTAAATCTTTGCCTGGTGGCCTCCATGAATGCATTTGGCAGAAGGAGCAGCAGATAGGAAAATGAAGAGTTTCTGTGAACACAAGTACCTTGGGAAATCAGCAATGATGTGAAAAGAAATACATAAAAGCTACCCAGCACAGTATATCTGTTTTTAATGGGACTTCATTAAAAGTATATATTTCTTAAAGTTTGCCTCAGCTTGGCAGTGGGTGTGTAGAGATGAAGTCTGAGAACATTTGGAAGTTTTCTTTCACTGCCTTTCCTTTTAAGTGACTCACAACAAGCATTGACACTGAGAAGGAGAACAGCTATGGGAGAACACATGAACTTTTAAAAAAGAAGGATTTATAGCATCTTACATGTTTTTCTACAGGTGTTATGACCAAGGACATAGAGGCACTGTGGCTTATGAAATGAGAAGCTGGGCCAGAAGAACTGGATCCAACAAGGACTGCCATCGGGAGAACGGCACCCAGGATGATAGTTAGATCCCCAAATGTTCTCGGGAAGATTCGTTACTGAATTCTTCGGTCAGCATAGGATTTTGAACCCTAATCAATACCTGGAGCAGGGTGTAATAGTGAGGCTATTAGACATGTGAATGCCCAATAGCGAAGTGAGAGGCCATCCTATCAGCACCCATGACTATTCAAAATTCACAAGGTAGAAGGAGAGGAGAAAGATAGGGTTCAAATGCCTGGAATAGAGGGGTTCAGTGTGACAAGATGGAAGGCTGCACATCACACTGGAACAGTGATGGCTTCTAACATTGCTGTTGTCATGTGCCCCTCGGTAGTTTCTGACTCCTCATGACCAATATGCACCAGAAAGAAACACTTCCTTTTCCACTGCCATCTTCACGATTGTTGCATTAGAGTCCATGAGTCCATGCTGACCCCCATCCATGTCAGTCCAACGTGCTGAGGCTTCCTCCTCGTCATCCCTCTACTGGACCAAGCCCAACATCCTTTTCAAGAGCCTTGCTTTTCTGGGTAACATGCACAAAGCCCATGAACCCAAACCTCACCACCCTCCTTCAAAGGAGAATCCTGACTGTATTTCTTCCAAGGAAGACTTAGGGTATTCGTTCTTCTGACAGTCCATGGTGCCTGCCATATTCTTTGCCCAGGTCACACTTCAACTGCTTCCATTGTTCTACAGCCAGGATACAACATCTGCATGTACGTAACGACATTGAAAAGACCATAGCTTGGATTGGGTGTGCTTTAGCCATCATAAGTGACATCTTTGTTGGTCAACTCCTCTGAGAGTTCTTGTGCAGCAGACTTGTCCTACACGAGATGTTATTTGATGGCAAAGTAATGGGAAATATTCCATAGTTGGCAGCCTGTCATTGTGTTGAAGGACTGGCTATCAAAAAGACGTTCTTTCCCTTTAAATTCTATGGAGAGTTATCAAGGGTTTTCAAAACAGTGTTATCAAAAGAGTTCTTTAAGGCTACTTCTCTGGACAGTTTCTGAGGAAGGATAACTCAGGCATAGTAGCAAGATACAAGACCAATTCTAGCAAGAGAATATAGTGGTTAGGAATACAAGATTTATACTTAAAAAGGAGCTAAAAATTGTACATTCCAAACATGCAATATGTATTTGTGAAACCCTAGGTAAGAAACTATTTTTTCAAGTATTAATTTTTTTATCCACATAGGTGCAATTTATGAATGCATGCAATATTGTTAGTCATTTTTTACTAGGCTCAGTTTGGGACGAGGGGCACATTATCATTCGAAGAGAATTAGAAAATAAAGGTTTTTTACATGGTGAAACAAGTTGAAGACATGACATTTAAGTCAAGAACTAAGAGATGAAAAAGATGAAGCAGAGGGCTACAAATAAGAAGAAGATACATATTTCCCGGGTCACTGCCTGGAGGCGAGAATAAGTGGAGAGCCTCAAAGAAAGGAAAGACAATGAGATGGGAACTGTGGGTGAGGGAGAGCATGCTGAGGGATGAAGAGGAAAACCATACAGGGGCTGATTCACTGAGGGGGCAGGAGAGAGGCTGATAAAACTGTGTTCTTTCTACGCAAGATGGGAAGAACATTCAGGATATTTTTATATTTTACAGCCAAGTAGAAAATGAATTGTGATGGGACCTGGCTTGGAGCTGGGAGGGTCATTGAAAAGCTGGGAAAGAAATGAAGGTGTCCTGAAATAGGTTTAGTAATGCAGAAGATGGGGGAGAAGCAGATGGTGTGGGAAAATGTTTAGAAGGGAGAGTCAACAGAATTTCACTGATGAGATAAATTTGGGAAGTCATAGCAGGCAAGGAATCAAAGAGAATTAGTCCATTTCTGGCTGAAGCATATGACTAGGAAATAATGTTTTCTGTAAGGTGGCTAGGATGGACAGATGCAGTTTGAGCAATCAAGAATACTTTTATTAGAGTTTAAAGTGTATATTAAACAGTCAAGTGGAAATGCCGAAGACATGTGCCAGAAGCTCACTCCAGGTAAAGGACAAGATGAGAGATCAAGATCGAGCAGTCAACACAGAAATTAAATCTAAAGGACTAGGTAAACAGCTGTGGAAGACTAGATAAGAAAACTGGAATTGTGGAAAAAGAGAGTGGACTGCTCCAGGCTGGTTTCTAGTGGTCTTCCGGCATTGTAGAGTCTGACAAAGAAAGTAATTGCTTCCCAGGTGCCTTTTCTCTGAGTTCCACCAACCAGCTTCCTTGCTTTCTGTCCAGCTTTGGCTTATGAAGATACTATGACTTGGGTTAGCTGCACTTTAGTCCTCAAGGCAATTTGTTTGCTTTCGAACACTTGAAGAGAGGAATCTTTGCAGTACATTTTCCTAAGGTAAGATGTCACTTGATTTTCAACTGTAGGTCTCATGGGCTCTGACGGAGGATCCATGGGAAATGGAATCCTTGACTACTTCCATATTTTCTCCATGATCATGGTGTTAAGGAGCTCGGCTCACGTAGTGGTTTACGCACTGGTTGCTGACCTCCAGTCAGCCATTTAAGTTCACAGGCAGCTCCCCAGGAGACAGATCAGACTTCGAGCAGCCTCAGAAGCTCACAGGGGAAATTTTAGTCTGTCCTGTAGACTTGCCATGAGTTGGAATGGAATGGATGACTAGTTTCGTTGCTTGTTAGTTTGGATTCTTCTTATTATTTTTTCTTGGTCCAGTTGTGAAGATCTTTGCTTTCTTCATGTTGAGGTGTAATCCATAATGAAGGCTGTAGTCCCTGACACTCATCAGTAAGTGCTTCAACTGCTGTTTGGTTTCAATGAACAGAGTGATCCATCTATATACATCACAGGTTGTTAATGCTTTTCCTCTATCCTTATGTTGCTTCCTGCTTGACAAAATCTAGCTTCTTTGATGATTTTTTAACATACAGATTGAGCAAGTATGGTGAAGGGATACAATCTTTATATAAAATTAATAGGAATCTCAGGGTATGTGTTTTTAAAAGCCCTGGAAACAAGGTCTGATCATCCTAAGGCAAGTTCAAGGTGCCTTCACCACCATCCTACATGCTCCACTACTGACCCCTTCTGGCTGTGGAATGAAAACCAAACAATTCTTAGGTTGACTCTATCTGACTCTTGTGTCTGAAAAGATCTGTACTCTCACAGGTTTTCAATGACTGCTGTTCAGGAGGGAATCACCAGATCTTTCTCTGGGGTGCCTTTGAGGGACTCAAACCTCCAAGCTTTTGGTTAGCAGTTGAGTATGCTAACCCTTCACACCATCAGGGGCACTTGTTCAACCAGACTCTTGCAAAAAACTAACTACAGTTTAAATTGCCAGTCAGGACAGGCAGTCAGAGTATCTAGTGACTTCAAACAAAGCAAGATGTTAAACAAAATCACCACTCATTGGAATTCTGAGCCAAGACCTGGACAGTATGCACAATATTTTCCTTGCCTTCTAATGGAAGGGGCCACTTTTCTGTAAATCATTTAAGACACTGTGGAGTGCTATGACCCAAAAAGCATTTACTCTGTTCAATCTTACTGAATACCCAATAGAGAATGTGCCATTCTCTAAGACACACACACACACACACACACCTAATACTGACAATTCGGTATGTTATCTAAGCCAATCATATATGTTATTTTCCTGCTTGGCTACTCAAGGAAAATTATTGTAATGGGGAGAAGCCAGTACAGATAAGAATTATGACCCTCCACACAGTTTTATTTTTTTAATTTACAAGTAGATAAACTTGAGGCAGAGACAATGTTGTCAAGAGTACCTCAAGGCCATTACACAATTGAGATGAAGGGCTCTGGCCTTCTCCTGAGATGATGATGAACTCCTCCAAATGCTGCTCATGACCCCACAAGCTTTATTTCAATATAAATAAGGAAGATGCCTCTACAAGCCACATATGAAGTAAATCTTTGCTAAGAACAAAACAAGTTAAACTGGATATGGAATCTTTAAGTGGCTATACCTTCTATATGTGTCTAATAATGTCTGGTAATTAGATTGTCCATAATCTACATGAAATGACACTTTCCAAAATTCTCATCCACAGACAGAATTTGATTCAACACATCATCTTTGCAAAGGCCTTCTGTGGAGCTCCTGTCAGCTGGGTCCTCATAGATCAAGAAAGACAATGTGTTAATCTGAGTAGATTAGAGAAACAAATTCATAAACACACATATGGATATAAGGGAAAGGTTTATATACAAGAGGAATGGAAAATTGAGAAAGCATCCCAACCCAGTCCAGTCCAAGGTCATAAGTCTGATATTAGCCCATATGTCTGATACCAGTCTATAAAGTCTTCTTCTGACTCACGAAGCACATGCAATGGCACCAGCGCAATCACAGGCCAGTGGGTAAAGAGTCTTATGTATCCAGAGGCAGTAGAAGCATCCCGATGCTGGCAGGGGACTCTTTGTGGCTTTTCCAGCTTCAGAGGTCTGGTTCCATCAGGGTAAGCCTATGTGGCTTCTCCTCTGGCTCCTCTAGTTCCTAGGAGTCAGGGTCTATGCCACCATTTTGTCCTGTTAGTGGAATGCCTCCAAGGAACTGAGTCTAGTCTCAGACTTCTAATAGGAAATACCACAAAATTTCCCAGAATTCTCAGAGAAAGCCATGCCCACACAGAGGTCTCATTGGCTATCTCCTGATTGACAGGCTAGACTCCACCCCTACACTCCCAATCATGAAATTGACACATGAGTACATGACTGCCACAGACAACAATTACTTGAAGAGTTGAGTTAGGAAGTAGGCAGCAAATTGCTTCATTCTTGTCTGACCTTGTCCTCGAAGTTGCTTTGTTTGGATCAAAAGTTCAAGGTACCCATGAACTCACAAACTGCTAGAGAGCTGGGATAGATATGTTACTAGCATTTCTATTAGCTTGAAAAAATATTTGCAAATACTGTGTTTTTTACACTGCTAATTCTATTAAGACAAGAATCAAGATATTATATTTTAATGAGTATTTGTGAAAATTATTAACCACAGGCAAGTTTGACATAGAGAAGTCTGGAAAATAAATTTGAAGGACCATGTGCAAACTAATGTCCCACCTAACTCTTAATTATAGCATACTTTTAAAGATGAAAGTATGCATGACATTAAGACCACTGCCATATTGCTGAAAGGCCTGCTCTGATTGGTTTTCAGATACTAGAAAGAATT